>PPHD01011511.1:0-18765 GCA_002909625.1 Bambusicola thoracicus
GAGGCTTCCCCGGCCCTTCCCGGAATCCCACAAATAAATCAGTGTCCTGGAGCCCTTCCTGAGCACCTCTGCTCGCCGGGACGGGGCTGAGTGTGGCTCTGCTCAATCCAGAGCCACTCCTGCTTCCATCCCCAGGATGTGGCCGTGGATCCACGCCTCCCAGCATCCCCCATTGTCCCCACTTCCAACCCAGTGTCCCTCAGTGCCACCACAATGTCCCCGGTGTCCCCCAGTGCCACCCCGGTATCCCCCAGAGTCTCCCAATGTCTGCCCATCCCTGGGCAGGGCGAAGCTGTTCCCCCATGCCAAAAATTGTTTGTTGGTTTCTTTTTTCTTAAAGCAATTGCATTTGCAGGCGGGACATCTGCTGGGTTTTGGTGCAAACTCCTGCCTTCTCCTTGCTATCTCATGGGCTTTGGGGAATGAGCACTTCGGGTCCCACCAGCGATGTCCACCCCCAAGCAGGGGCTTTTCTGCCCCTTTTTGGGGTCCTGCAGCCAGGATCGCCCTCTCCTCCCCACGACACTCTGCTGCTGCAGTTGCAGGGGCGATCCATGTGCCATTCTCATGCGTGTTCGTGCTAAATCTCCTTTCTCTCCCAGGCTGAGCTGTGGTTTCCAAGCACCATTCGTCATTTCCCTTTAGAAACCAGCACTGGGGGGCTGGACACATGGCTCCTTTATGCTCTGCAAGGGTGACCTGCCACTCTGGCACCCGGCCACAGCACTGGCGTCTGCAGGGCGAGCTCTGCCCCCAGCACAGCCCCCCCCCTGGGCCAGCCCTGAGCTGCAGCACATGGGATGGGGGGACGCTCCACTGGGCTGGGGTGCAGAGCCCGCTCTCCCCGTGCCCCTCTGGTGGTGTCATATGGCACGAGGACCCCCGTGCCCATCACCCAGCAGCAGGGCTTGGGCAGGCAGCGAGTCAAAGAAAACTTTTCCTGACGTGATTGCAGCGCGTGTAAATGGGTGCATCGAGCACATGTGAGCAGTTTCCTCGTTTCCAGCTCAGGACTGTCAGGGGATGATTAATGGCCAACGCCAGAGAGCTGCCTTGATTGCCAAGTGCTGTATTGTTAGCACTGACATGTAACGAGCCCGGACATACTTTAACACAATTCTGCACCGTAATCTGCAAATAACGTTCGATAGACTTAATTTGTTAAGTATTTCCCCCCCATGCCCTCCCTCTCCCCACCTTCTTTCCCTTTCAAAACCCTGTGAAGTGGATGGAGGGCCCCACACCATCCCACAGCCCTGCAGGGATGGCCTGGCATGGGAATGGGGATGGGGATGGGGATGGGGTGGGGGTAGGAATGGAGGATGGGGACAGGAATGGGGACTGAGCAAGTGTGTTCTTTCCACCCCGCTGCTCCCCACATGGCTGCACATGAGGTAACCTTAAACGTCGAAGCAGGAACCACGGGGACAGAGTTTTTCCACCTCTATTCACAACTGTCAGGCAGTGATTAATGGCCAACAGGCTCGAAATTGCCTTTATTGCCAGCTTGGTATTGTTACTTGTGACAGTTAATGAGGTTGGACAGACTTTTACGCAGCACTCACCGTGGGTCTCAGCCTCCCTCCTGCCGGGCTGGTGCCGCCAGCACTGGGACCATCCTGGCTGCCCCATCCCGTGCTGTCCTGCCCCGTCCCGTCCCACTCCATCTCATCCCGGTACGAGGCAGCAGGTGGCAGGGGCTGAGGGTGACGGTGCTGACGGGACCATCTCAAAGACCTTCAGAGCCCTCTCAGTTTTTGCAGCAAAACCCCCGACAGATTCTCCCTTCTGCGGGATGAGGAGGAATGGGCAGAGCTGAAAAGGCTTTGAGTGTGGGTGCAGCGAAGCATTCGTTGGTGTCAAAGAGTCCGTGCTGTTGGGGCACACACGGCTGAACGTTCCTGGCCCGAGGTGAAGGAGTAATGATTTTTTTGGCTTTTTCTTTTTCGGGATTATTACAAATAATATTTACCTTTGTGCTCGTTCACATCTTGATGCTGTTAAACACGTGGCCGCAGCTGGTTTCCCATTCTGGGCAATGATATAGAGCCCGTGTTATGCGGCAAAGCCTCTCCTGCGAGCCAGAACACCCCGCATTTAAACATCTATTACTTTGCAATATTATATGAGCGCGTTTTGCTTCAGCTCGGAGCAATTTCCTAGTTTACTCTTATTAAACCGAGCGGGGCCGAGCAGAGGTTGGTGATTTATGAAACACGTATGAGATTCATTAAAACCTTTACAGATTTAATACATTTTATCAGGGCCTTAAATCTGGGCAAGCATTTTTTAAAGATCTTATGCAGAGAGTATTTCATCTCGGGCGCCTTTCGCACTTATTTAAGAGCTGTAACATTTGGACAAATGGAGCAGATACTTCACTCCCTGCTTCTGAGCAGCACCGAACCCTTCTGACAGCGTTGTGATGGACGACCCTGGGAGATCTATCAGTACAAGAATGAAATTATACTCTTTATTGGCATTTTATGGTCCCTCTATGTTTTTAAGCGCCCTTCAACAGATGTGGAGGTGGGAATGTAATGCATTTCTGCACTCTGGATGGCTGGGGGTCCCCGCAGTGGGAGCACAGTGCTGTGATTGCTGGGGCAGAAGGGGCGGTGCGGGCTGGCAGTGGGGTGCAAACCCTTTGGGGTGACTTTGGGGCTCAGTGATGCCGTTCCCCAGAGCAACAGGCAACAAATGGTGATCCCATGTGCGAGCAACAGGTCGGTTCATGGGAGAACCTCCTGCAGAGTGGCTCTCTAGACACAAGGTTCACAATGGGTGGGATAGAGCCGCGTGTCCTCCACCAGGACCTCGCAATGGAGCGGGGCCGCTCAGCCGCGATGCAGCGGAGCCGTGGGCGGGATTCGAACCGGCAACCCTTAGGCCTCCGTTCCTCCACCGCCCCCTGGCGGCGCACTGCGGCGTCGCGTGTCGCGCAGTGGTGACGTCACGGCGGCGCCGTTGCGGGCGGGCGGGCGCAGCGCAGCGCCGCGTCGTGCCGAGGCCGGGCATGGCCCAGCTGGGCGCCATCGCCGCGCTCGTCCTCAGCTTCCTCGCCGCCGCCTTCCTCTCCGCCATCCATAAGATCGAGGAGGGCCACATCGGCGTCTACTACCGGTGAGCGGCCGCCGCGGCCTCCCCCGTCTCCTCCCGCATCTCCTCCCCGGGCCGGGCCTCCGCTCACGGCCGCTGTTCGCTTCTTCCCGCAGCGGCGGCGCGTTGCTGACCTCCACCAGCGGGCCGGGCTTCCACCTCATGCTGCCCTTCATCACGTCCTACAAGTCAGTGCAGGTGCTGTGGGGCGGGGTGGGGGTGAGGTGGGGGCCGCACCGAGCGGCGGTGCGCGGAGGAGCTGCCGCTGAACGTCCGTTTCTTCCGTCGTTTTCAGACCACGCTGCAGACCGATGAAGTGAAAAACGTTCCCTGCGGTACGAGGTGAGGCGCTCAGCTCTCCTTCCCCGCGGCCCTCCGGTTTGGGTGGAAGTCTTTTCCTTCCCTTTTCCTCCCCTCTCCCCCTCCTCCTCCCAGCAGTATGCTTTAACGCACCTCCTTTGCTTTTCACGGGCTGGGTTTCCCACCACCCCGTACACAAATGCTCCTTAATGCTTCGTCCCATTACGATGGTTTCTGTGCAGCCCATATCAGCCCCTGCACCACTTATTCCCCCTGAGCTTCCACGTTTGGAGCTGTTGCAGGCGGTGCAGGCAGCGGTTGGAATCTGCCTCTTGGTGTGCTTACAGCTCAGAAGGAAGCAGGCTGCACTGTGTGCAGTTCAGAGCGTTTCACTCTTGTTTCTTTGTAGAAATTCCTAGGCAAGAATTTAATACTATCAAACTTATATCTTTTAAGTGAATAAGTTGTTTCCACTGTCCTTGCCTAAACTGAAGCACGGGAAGAAAGCGGGTTGCTTGATACGGATGGAAATAGGGAAGAAATCAGGGGTTTATGTTTTCATGTGTTGGTCACTAAGCTTAGGCTCACATTTAACGATCCAGTCTGTGGGTAAGCCAGGAGCCTGCTGCGAGGTGTGGGGTTGTACCGGGGTTTGTCGCAGTGGTGCTGCACAGAAGGATGTGAATGCTGTGCTCAGCCCGCTAGAGGGGGGTGTGCTCTGCTCAGAGGCTGTCCAGCTGCAGGACAGAGCTTTCCTCCTCCCGCAAACTTTCCCCTCTTTTCTTTTCTCTTCTTTCCTTTTGCAGCGGAGGAGTGATGATATACTTCGACAGAATTGAGGTGGTGAATTTCCTGATCCAGAGTGCAGGTGAGTCGTTCCTCTGTGATCCTGTGAATGCTGCCGTCCGGAGTGGTGGCTGTTCTCCTGCTAGTGCCAATTGAGGTGAATAGGTTTTGTCTGCTAATTTGGAGCTGAGCAGTACTGCAAGCATTCCCCTGTGTGCCTTGTGGAGCTCCGTACTTCCTGGGTTTGAACCTTAAACCAGCTCTCCCAGACTCTTTGTTTATTCCTCCTTGCACATACTTGTTCTGTGCTACTGATTGCTTCACCAATAGCTGAATGCCATCCATCACTTCCTTTATTTTCTATTATTATGGCCCCACTGGGCTTTATGCTACAGTGAAGAACTTCTAATGTGAATATAACGACATGTGCAACAGGCAGGGGAGGCAGAGAGCAGAGGGCTGGAATGTGGCACAGAAGGAGAAGGCCCCGTGCAGCCTTCTTTCAGTCTGTGCATTCTGCAACTCAGACACACCCATGCGTTTGCTGGAGGGTGATTTGCAGATAATCGAGAGTAGGCTGCTATTGCTGAGATGTCATTCTGTTTATAAGGCACGTGACCGAATATTGGTTAGAGCATGATGAAATATTAGCAGTAATTAAAACACCCCTGAAGAAAGTGGTTGTGGTGCAGCCTCTTCTCTTGTGGGCGCTTTCCTTGTTGCAGTCCAGCGCTGCATTTCTTGCTGCTGTGACTGAGCCATAAGCATTTGACTGCCAGCACCCAGCCTGCCCTGTGGTACTCTCTGTCCCAGCTGTTAATGTCAGTTGCACTTCTTTTGCAGTATATGACATAGTGAAGAACTACACTGCTGACTATGACAAAGCTCTCATCTTCAACAAGATCCACCATGAGCTTAACCAGTTCTGCAGTGTCCACACGCTCCAGGAGGTCTACATCGAGCTGTTTGGTGAGCTGCTTCTCTGACCTTTCACTCTCAGATCGATGGCTCCTTGAATGACGTCTCTGCAAGCTATTTGCATTGTCTGCTGGTACAGAAGTCTTTAGTTCCAGCTGGGGAGCTTCTTGCATATTCATCTAATGTCTGTTCTGTTTGGAATCACAACTGTTAACCAGTTATATTTACTTCATTTTGTCTTTCTGCAGTGCTTCACCGTGTTATATGAAAAAAAACCAAACCCAAACCTGTCAGAAATAGCACAGGGGTTAGGGAAGGGAGTAGTAATTCTGCTGCATTATATGTGTTTAGCAAATGTGGCTGTTTGAGTCAGTTGCAGTGTTTGCTATTCCAGATGGAAAAGGCAGTCTTTGTGTGTTCCCTTTCTTATTAGTTGGATAATTGTTGTGTCGTGCACATTGCTGTGGTTCCTGGGCGCTGTGAGTGAGTGCTACGAACCAGAGCTGTGCGGTGAGGGGCTGCTGACCTTCCCTTCCTCTCTGCAGACCAGTGGGAAATCAGGCAGCACAAACACTGGGAGCACATTACGAGAGACAGCCTGAAGAAAAGTGGTGGTTTCTTGGTAGACATTGTCCAGTCTCTGCCAGTGCTGAGTGTTTTCATTATGGCTTCGAGTGAGAAGAAATCCCTTCCAGCATCTGGCAGCACAACAGTGCTGGCTGCAGATGAAGTGTTGCTGTGAACGGTTTGGACCCAAACCGTACGGGATTAGTGGCTGAGATTTCAGTGCCAAGTGCCTGAAAGAGCACAAGGTGTTTGCAAACCACTTCTCTGTTTAAATAGGGCTTTCCAAGAAGCTTGGCTATCCCCTTTCTGATGGGGCCTCTGCACAAAATGCAGAACCAGGGCTCAGTTCACCTCCTGTTCTTTTATGGGGTTGTTGGTGAATGTGCTGGTTCTTTGTCAATGGAGACTCCAGATGTCTGCAGCTGCTGATGACAACTGCTTGAAATGGACTCAAGACAACCAATTTGCACAGAAGGAACTTGTATAAGCCCCTGTGTAACTCTTTCAGTCTGAGCTGAAAGTTTTCTGGCTCTGGAGTTCTGAAATGGGGCACAGCCCATTTCAAGCAGACTTATGTCATTCTCTGCCCCCACATCTGCAAGCAGGTGCAGGAAACTGATAACAGCTGTTTCCTAAACTCCTGGCTGAACTTCATTATGAGCGTGAGTTCCAGCTCGCTAAACTGGGACCAAAGCAAATAATCAAGGAGTGCAATGTGATCACTTTCAAGGCTATTACATTTTTATTTTCCCTTTGAATTTCTTAGCAGGCCCCAACTGGAAACTGCTATCCTTAGAGCTCTTCACTGAAGGAGGGTTTTGTTTTGTGCTTCCTCTTGAAATTTCTTAGCTATGCTGGAATAAACCATTATCCATTCAGCCAAACGGGCTTTACCAATGAAATTGCTGCAGCCTATTAAAATAAGTCATACAGCCATTTTACATTTCTGCCTTTCCATTCTCTTTGCTGCTGGCACAGATACAGTTCCTAATCGTTCAAGATTTAGCTGGATCAGCTCTGCTCCAGAATCCAGTTGGGAAGGTATCAATAGGGAAGTGAGTGAGAGCACAGATTCTTTGCCATAAAAACGCTACTTCTGGCTCAAAGAAAACCCAAACTGTAGGTTATTGAAAAGTGAGGAGAACTTCATTTCATGCTTGCCATGTTTCTTTAGTCTTTCCCAAGTTCTTGTCATTGGTCACCATTGCTCCACATGCTGAAAAAGGTGTGAACGTCCCCTGAGGCCAGGGATGGTCTCTCTCAGCCCAGCATTTCAATATGAAGCTTACATTTCTTACTTGCTTTCTTCCCTCCCCTCAGATCAGATCGATGAAAACCTTAAATTGGCATTGCAGCAAGACCTAACTACAATGGCCCCTGGATTAATTATACAGGTAATCAGGGTTCTGTTTGGAGATGCATACATCACGAGGGGTGAAGGCTTAGAGGAAGTAGCAGGATGTAGCTCTTAGAAAATTCCCTGAAAGTACAGACTTTGTTGACATGAGGAATGAGAAGTGTCCTTCCTGTCCCCTCTTACCTTTGCCTTGTTGGGTTTCTTTAAGTGATTCCCTCAATCCTAGTTTATCCAGGTTGTTCCTCCTGTCAGGAGGTCATTCAGTCCAGCGTTGGCTCTGCAGAGCATGTAAAAGCTTTGTCTGGCAGAGCTCCCCACAAGTGTGAGCTCCCCCACCCTCTGCAGCCTCAGGGCCGTTTGCCTTTTGATAGTTGGCTGCTTGCCTATGTTTTCTTCTGCCTCTCTTTCCAGGCAGTTCGAGTTACAAAGCCAAACATCCCTGAAACAATCCGGAGGAATTATGAGCTCATGTAAGTGCCTGAGACTTGCACCTTTGTGTTACCAAAAGGAGTCGGTCATCCAGATTAATGTGTTTTCACAGCATGCGCTGATCAGAGTGCCCTCTGCCAGGCCTGTGCTCTGCCTCGTGCTGCCTTGCTGCCATTCAGAACAGCTCTAGTGAGGCTGCACCAGACAGGCGTGTGTCTGTAAGTGGCTGCAGGTCACTGCTGAGGGTATTACTCCATCTTGAACACTTCAGCACAGTCATTTGCCCGAGGGCTCCTTCCCCTTGACACCGACTGTGCTTTAAAAAGGCCTCATAGAACATGTGAGTGAGTGGCAGGTGGACAGATTCCACCACTAATCCTGCTGTTTGACTAGGATGGAGACACTGTTGATTCAACAGGCTGAAGACTTGCAAAGCTTTGGAATAACTTTCTTTAAAAGCACTTGACATGCTGATCCCTTTTCAGCGCTGTGAGCCAGCTGCCTTTTCTTGCACTCAATTATTCAGAAATGCTTATGTTCTCCGAGCACTCTGCCAACAGAGTCTGCACAGGCTAGAATCAGTTCCCTCTCATCCGTTCTGCCTGACCTTTTGGTGTCGTGGTAAGTCATGTGCAGTAAGGTCACGTTAGAATCCTCAATCAGTGTGTTCTTATCTCTTGCCATAAATCCAGTTGAGAAAGATTTGCTCTTGGCTCCAATCTGTTCCCTGATTGGGAGCAGGAGCAGACTATTTATATTCTTTTTCAGTATGTGTACACGCACGCTTTATGTGCCCAAAGCGATAAGATGGAAAAGACTTTAGCATGAGAAATGTACACGCCCATTTGACTGAATGGTGATTTCAAAGAGGAAAATAACCTGTCACGTGAGAGTCTGGCGTAGGAAAAAGCTCTGAAGGTGTATGCTCTCACTTTCTGTGGCCCTGAAAACATACTTGAAGGAGGTTTAAGCCAACGGCTCATCCTTGTGGTGTGGTTGGCCAAGCTATTTCATGAGCTCACATTTTATAACTGTCTTTTCTGACATCCTAGGGAGAGCGAGAAGACGAAGCTGCTGATTGCAGCACAGAAGCAGAAGGTGGTGGAGAAGGAAGCAGAGACAGAAAGGAAAAAGGCCCTCATTGGTCTGTATGGCTTTGTCTGAAGGCGGTAGCTATTGGTGTGGTGGGGTAGGCAGCAGGCAGGAACCAAACTGGGAACAAAGGGAGTTATGCACCTGGTTCACTGTTGGGCGATTTCTCTGCTGCATCTTTTTGCTGCTGCTCTGATACTCTTCCAAAGAAGTTCAGATGGGTTTTAGCTTTGTAGGCTGATACGTTCTGAGGGATGAAAATTCTTATTAATGTCTGCCACCAGAAGAGGGTGGGAAGGACTTCCATGGGTGAAGTTCCTTTTGGCAATAGGAGGACTGTGATGACGGTGTGGATGTGTTCTCTCTAATTTCAGAGGCAGAAAAAATTGCACAAGTTGCTGAAATAACGTATGGGCAGAAAGTGATGGAAAAAGAAACAGAGAAACGGATTTCAGAGATTGAAGGTGAGTGATGAGTTTTCCAATAAGAAACTGTTCTGCAGTGATATAAGTAGTTCCTGGTTCTGTAATCTCTCTGTTTAGCCTGCATTTTGCTTTTTTTGCCCTTTTTCTTTTAGCAAATAGATTTGACCAGAGGTGGGAGCAGGAATGTTTCTTTACAGACTGTGCTTCTAAAAGCTTTTTGTAAGGATGACCTTTCCAGGAGGTTGGACTGTTAAATTAAGAAGACGTCTCATCCAATACAATGCTTTACCAAGCAAATTCCAGGACCTGAAGAGGTCTGCATTTCCAGCTCAGAGTGGCGAAGCCTTGTTTTCAGTTCCATTCATTGTAGGTCCTGTCAACCTTTGCAGAGGTCCACTGAGGAGCCAATTAAGGGTTTTACAGATGAGCAGCTTCTCATTATGAAGTTATTTGCAGACGTACAATAGGTTTTATTTCTTATAAATGTGTGGCATTGTGTGTCAGGCCTTCAGCTCAGCTCTGTGCCTGTAGAGGATCCAGGTCTTCATTCTTTTAAGTGTCCCTGTCAGGGACTACTGTCGTTATTAGCCCAAAGAGGAAGTCTCAGGAAAACCATCCTGTTCTTAAGTGTCGTTGCTCACAGGGCTCCCCACTAATCTGGGTAAACAAATAGGGTTATCCAGCTGTGCAATTCTCAGATCCAAACTAGCATACGTTACAAATGTGTAGCTCCCTTTTATAGAAAGTATCTGAAGAGATCACATCAAACCAGCCAGATTAAACTCATCTTAGCCTTAACTTGATGGCTTGGCATCGCTTCGGTGTCATCTGACTGATAAAAAGTCAGAAGCCAAAAAGGGGAATGCCGTACAGAAAAGACAACTGTTTCTTTCCTTAAATGTCTTTGTTAGGAGCAAGGCAGTTCAGTGTCCTTTGGGATCAGGCCCTTGACACAGTCGCTGATACTGCAGCAGAGCAGCTCTGCCAACATCTGTCCATGGGGCAGAGCCTGTAAAGGTTAAAGCTGCCTGCCCCTACATGCCAGAGCTTTAACCTCAGTATCCCAGACAGAATCCCATCTGGGGAATTGCATTAACAGCCACAGGCTTCATCTGCAGAGCAGACTGCTGTGCAGTTCTTGGAGTCCTGCGCAAATGTCATGGGTAAATACCACTTTTGCAGCCCAACAGTTGTTTCGTTTGCAGCACAAGAGTTAGTGGCTGGCTAGAGAAGAAAGAGCATTCTCTGCCTGTGTGACAGGACAGTAATAAAAACCTCATGTTTATAAAATGCTTTGAGGTCTTCAGTTGCAGATACAATGTATTTAACATTACACTTAAAATGCTAGAGGATGATAAAGGCAGATCCCATTTCTGGGTTTCCAGTTTTGTTCCCTCTTCCCCTTGTATCCCTTACAGTTTAGATGTGGTACTGGCTGCTTTAAAAATCTTCCAGCTGTAGATGGTGCTAACGTGACTGGAAATAAAAATCTGAATATGGGAGCATATGTTTTCTTCCAGATGCTGCGTTTCTTGCAAGAGAGAAGGCAAGAGCTGATGCTGAATGCTATACTGCTATGAAAGTAGCCGAGGCTAACAAGGTATTACTTCCTTATGCTGTGCCTTGAAGCAGAGCTCCTTACTTTAGGCTGTATAGAAGAACTCAGCAGAATAGTAGTCTGTCTTTAGTGCTTGCTCATTGTGTCGTGTTGTTTTGGTCAAAAAGCAAAGCAAAGACAGAGAAGTTATCTTTGAGACTGAAACAATAATTATATCCTTACTTGCAAATTCACCTTCTGCTCTGAACAGATGAATTTTATGTCAGAGTACGTGAAATATCTGGTTTACGTCTGGAGACAGATCTGCTAGATGCTAATGGGGCCATGACTCCCACTGTAGAAAGAACATCACTTTCAGTGTTGCCCTTTCATGCTGCTGTAATGAGACATGTTGATCCATTGCAGTCTGCAAGCTAGCGAGTAACCAAGGCAGGGGGAGATCTGCAGAGTGACAGACAGGCTTAAAGTAAGCAAGCATTCAGGTAAAGAACAAATGGAGTTGTTCTTATTCACCAAGCTAATTAGCCTGGCAAAGCCTTGTTCCTGCAAAGAACAAAACCCTAGAGACAGGAATTACATGGATGCAACTGCTGGACTCGTTACTGTCTACATCAGGTTCCCAGGACATCCCAGCAGGAAGACTTCCTGTCTTGTAAGGGTCAGTAGAAATGGACAGAGGGTCTGAGATGGTTCTGCACAAGTTCTGTTCCAGTTAAATATTCCGTTCACTCTTTTATGTCATTATCCTGAAAGAGTGATCTCTGCCTTGTGAAACAGACCCTTCAATCTACTCTGTTGGGGGAAAAAAGGGCAGTTGTAATAGCTTGCATTGCAGGAGCTTTCAGTGAGTTACGTGCTTCAGAGCATCTCCATCTCTGTGGTACGTTTGGGTTCAACATTTCCCCAGCTGCTTCCATCACTCTCTCATTTTGCCATTCAGTCACCTGGACTTAGTGCTTTGCTTAGACATGCTGAAAGAGCGTTCTTCGGGGTACTCAGCCTTTTCAGCTGGAGAGAGGATGAGCATGCCCACTAGTGTTCTGGAAAGGTAGATGCCTCCTGTGCTTACTGTAGGAATTTGCTTTTGAGTGAGTCTGAGCTGTTGGTGATCTGTTTTCTTTTTGTGCAGCTGAAGTTAACTCCCGAGTACTTGCAGCTGATGAAATACAAGGCTATTGCAGCAAACAGCAAGATCTATTTTGGCAAAGATATTCCCAACATGTTCATGGACTATGCAGGTAGCCAGAGTAAACTTGCAGAGGGACTGGCAGAAGGAATCCATGAAGAGGATGGGGCAGGACCCAGCGAGGACACAAAACTGCTTCATAACACCAACTGAAAAGTAACATTTATATCTGTTTTATATCAAAAGAAACATGAACTGGGAAGTTCCTTTTTTGTTTTCCCCTTTTCCTGTACTGAAAGAGATAAAATTTAATCCTCTCAATCTTTTGTATGACAATTAGACACGATGACTTTGGTATTTATGGAGTGTTGTTTCTGGTAACTGCTAAGTAATCTGCTCCAGATATGTCTGCTAGATGCACCTCTCCCTTCTAATGGGCTAATAAACCCAGTGATTCCAGAGAGGCTAGGCTAGCTAGGCTATCTGTTCTGCAGCCAGCTTAGATGGTTAATTAGTTTTGAATGGAGGTTGTTGGTAGCAGTTGGAAGTTTGGAGACTTTTGGCAGGAGGGGGATTGCTGCTATGACCTTCTTGTTTTCTATTTGGAAATTTCTAGTACTTAATTCAAATCCCTTTGAGAAGAAAAAGTAAACATAAAAAAGGTGCTAGACTTTTTGTACACTACCCATGTCTGCTTGAAGGCACTGCTCAGATGGTGGGTCACTGCCTGGGGCACTGGGACTAACAGCCTGTGTGTATGCTCCAGGCCCATCCTGCCTGCAAGGTGTAGCAAATACATGAAACCACTGTTTACTGAGGTCTGAGCCAATGTGTTTTGCCTCAGCAGTGCAGTTGAGACCACATGCACAGTGAGGTACAGCACTTCAGCTGAAGTGTTGCAGGTTACCGTGGGGGAGATGTAAGCCTTAGACCACGTGTCACACAGGTAGTGGCCCAAACTACTCATTTTCTGCATTTTAACACTGGTTTCTTTTCCATTTGTCATACATGGGGAGGGCAGAGGGGAGTTTGTGTCTATCTGCTGGCTGAGGGGCTTAGATGCACCGGTGGAGGCAGTGCCTGCCAGTGGCTAATTGGACTTAACTTTTGGTGAAGCCAGGCTGCAAGCACGGTACTTGTTGCAGTTGTCATAGTGAGAAAAAAAAGTAGAGAGAATGCAATTTTTGTCTCAGGGACCCTGACCTTGCAAAAAGCCTTGCTAGTGAAAAACTGCTTGAATGATTCATCCAACAGTCGCTGCAGTACCTCTGCTGTTCTGCAAGACCAATGGGATTTCAGTGCTTGCAGTGCTGTATTAGGAAGAGGACGTTCAGGGAAGCTGAAATGAATGGAACATAATGCCTGGGTGGTTATTTTCAGAATGGACCTTGAGAGGAAGTTCTCCTGGAGCAAAAGACTCACAGCACCATCTTGAAAGAAATCACAGGGCAGAAATTACCACCTCTTCTCTCTGGGCTGTTCAAAGAGAAATGTTCTTTGCTCAGAGCAGTGAGATAGGCTGTGCCTTTCATTTCAGAAAACTGATTTGTTTTTCACTTAGCAGATGCAAAGAGGTAATAGGTCTTTTGTTTTACACGTGCAAAACTTGAGGGGGTGTTAAAGGCAAAAGTTCAGGGCTGGAAAACTTTTTTTTCCTCTCCCCCAAATCCATCTGCCACTTGGCAGGAGAGCCTGCTTATTAATTGCTGTTATAATTTGCAGCCGATGCATCCTTAGAAGATGATGAAAGCATAAGCACTAAGTTGGTCAGGACCAACCTGTTGAATTTATGACCTTGTGCCCCAAATGCTTGCTGCTTACTAAGCTTGGTTTCACATTTCAGTGTTTTAAGTATGCATTAATCATTTTAAATAAGTGATTTACACTAAGATAGAAATCTCATTAATTTCTGCTGCTTGTTCCAGTATTTTCATTTCAGTTTTATTTTCTCTGTTAGAAGAATTCCAGTTGATACTTGAAAATGCAAAATAGAAGAGATTGTCAGTTTCTGGTGGTGAAAAGCCCCATCTCCTTTATGTCATTTTTGTATTTGTTGGAGAATCTTAAGTTCCAGCCCCAGACTGACAACACAGTGATCATAAAATCTGCACAAGGAGGTAGGCTGTAATATTGCTCACTTTTCTGGATAGGTCTCTGCAAGAAGATGTTGAACAGAGAACAGCAGAAATGTAGGAGTGAGCTAATAGTACAGGGCAGTCTCATTTGTTTGGCGTTGTTCTGCATTCATGTTAAGGTTTTCCATTAGTTACTAAAGCCTACTTTTTAGGAAAGCGTTTTCACTAATGAGTGGACCCAGAGAAACCAAATGGTATTACAAAGGGCGTTTTTGTATGAGCTCACTGTAAAACAACAGCTTGGAATAAATAGGTCTTAGGGATTTTAAATTGAAAACATTACTGCTGAAGTATTTCTAAGGGGAAGAATAGAAGGAGTAGCCAGTATTACTGATTTCAGACTTGCATTTTTAAAACGTTTTGGAACCTTTGTGGTTCTGCACCACTGAAGACCAAGTACTTTAGTTAACCTATTAACAGATTAACAGCAAAAAAGCAAGAACAAAGTTGAAATTGTATCAGTCCTCACAGGCCAGGGTTGATCATTGCTTTTCATTCAGGTTCTTCATTCTGTGTATAATTTCCTTAATTTCCAGAGTAGATGCGTCACTACATGTAAGCCTTTATCCCATTTATCTCTTTCACTGTTGTTCTGTCATCTCTCCATAATCCTGCAATCTCAAAAGGAAGATCTAAATGCTAAAACAGCTCTGTGTAACAAAGAAGCACAGGTTTGCTGTTGGGCACTGCTATACCTGGGAACTGCTGGCGGGGGCATGGTGATGCTTTACCAGCGCAGCTGTGGATCTGTATACTGATTTAAAAGCCTTTTTATTTTGATACTTGCTACGACAATAAAATGGCCTTCAATTTTAATCGCAGTCTGGTTTTGTGGGCCTCTCACGCGTTGAGGGGGTGGGTTTGCATTGAGGCATTCCCAGGGGTGCGTCTGTGGGAGGGCACGGAGCTGCAGAGCTCCAGAAAACCACTGCCACAAAAGTTTTGCAGTGAAGTGAGCAGGAAATCCCTGCCAGGCTCTTTGGAACAGCTGTGCAAATACTGTTGGTGCTCAAAACAGGGGTGGGGGGAGGGCCATTTCTGTGCCTTGGGGAGATATTTTGGCTGATGGCTTCCAGCTGGCACTGCCTGTGTGTGCCCACAGCTGTGGGCTCTGCGGCTGTGGTGCTTGCATCGTACAGCCCTGGGCTTACGTGGGGCCTACGGGGCGAGTGGTGGGGCCTGTTTTATGGTTTATTTGCTTATTTTGATGCTGAAAGCCGGCCCTGGAGGAGTTGTTCTGGATGCAGATGGCAACAGTTTGTTTTATTTGTGGGTGGACGCCACACTGGAAGCACAGCACAGGCCTCGATCCTGCGTCTTTCTCACTACCTTCACTGACGGGAAGCTTCACCAGAGCCCGGCAGGGTGCCTCTAAAGCCCTGGGGAGCTGCGGGCACCCGGCCTCCCGCCTGACCTTCCCCTCAGCGCTCTCCGCCATGAAGACCCCGACCCTCCCAATATGGCGCCGCCGACCTTCCCAGCATGGCGCCCCCGCTCTCCCGCCCCTCGCTGCCATTGGTCGGCGGCCGCGACCGCGCGTCGCGATTGGCCGCCGGGCGGGGGCGGAGCGCTACGTGTGTGTGGCGGAAGTCGGCGCGGCGGCGGCCGGGGATGTGGAGAGCGGGCATGGCCGCCGGGGAAGGGCTGGGCCCGGCGCTGCGCGCCGTCACCGAGCAGGTGCAGCAGGCGGCAGCGCGGAGGCCGAAGGTGAGGAGTGCTGAAGCGCGGAGGGGACTTGGGTTTGGGGGAAGAAGTGCTGCGTGCGGATCTAGGCCTGCTCGCCACGGAGACAGGCCCGCATCGCGAGGGCGGCCCGCCCGTCCCCATAGCAACGGGCCCACCGCGATAGCAGCGCAGTGTGAGCCGGGCCGGGCTCCGGCCGGGGCTGCAGGGTGGGGTTGGCGCCTGCCAGGCCGCCCCCGGCACCGAGCGCTCTTCCCGCAGGGACTCCCGGACGTGCAGCCGCGCCTGGTGGCCGTCAGCAAGACGAAGCCCGCGGAGATGGTGCTGGACGCCTACAGCCACGGGCAGCGCAGCTTCGGGGAGAACTACGTGAGTGTGACCGGAGCCGGGCTGTGCTGTGTGCCCCGGGAGCGGCTGTGCCGGGCACACCGTTTGCTGTGATGTTGTTCTTACAGCTTGAGCTGGTCTGGTGTGGTCCTGACGAGATCTTCTTGCGTTCTCCTAGGTTCAAGAGCTGCTAGAAAAGGCGTCAGACTCCAGAGTAAGTGTGTGCTTTGTTGTATGTTATCCCTCCTCATGTAGCTGTGTCCTGAAAGCTGTCCAGCAGAAGTCCTGGCTTCTCATAGGGAGGTGGTGATGGAGGCTGTTTGATCGACTTCTGAAATCTCCTTGCTTTCTGAACGTTATTCTTGTCTCTGTGCCTCTTCTCTCTTCCCTCTACTTGCCTTGCAGGCTCCAAAGTATCACCTGAATATATGAATGTATGCACCTTAGTCATAAAATGTCTGAAAGGTGCTTCATCTCTTATGATCTCTGCCCTAGGACAGCCACAGTCCTCATTTTAAAATGGTAACATCTTTGTTTGGGAAAAGCTCTCCATTTTGTGATTGTTCTCTTACGAAAGAGTCCTTCCCACTCACCTTGCAATGAATGTTCTGCTGCCACAGCCCTGCTTCTCTCCAGGCTGTGAAGCAACCTCAGTGCACACAAGTGCTGTCTGAGCTGTTATTCAGAGTAAATAGAAGACTGGAGGTCTGGTATTTTGTTTGTGGGCAAAGCAGGACCTAATTACTGCATGAAAGAAAGAGGAATTCTCATTCAAACCTACCCGTTCCTTTTGCTTACAGATTCTGTCGTCTTGTCCAGAGATCAAGTGGCATTTTATTGGCCATCTGCAGAAAAGTAATGTCAACAAGTTGATTGGTAAGCTCTGTTTATCTTTATTAGTGGTGACCCATGGGCAGTGTTTAAATAATAACCGTCTTTGTCACCTATTAGTACTGATGATAGCAAGAATAGTAATTAGCAAATGAAAGAACTTGATGCTGCCCTGTGTTTCAGTCCTGATTCACTTTGCTATCTCTTGCCATAGTCTGCTGCTAGCTGTGCAGGACTATAAATAACTTTGTTCTTGTGTTACACAGGCAGCATGAAGCCTCTGTGTTTTCTCCCTAGCTGTCCCTAACCTGTTCATGTTGGAAACAGTGGATTCTGTGAAACTGGCAGACAGAGTCAACAGCTCGTGGCAGAAAAAAGGATCACCTCAGAAGCTGAAAGTCATGGTGCAAGTTAACACCAGTGGAGAGGACAGTAAGTGGCAGGCACTTTTTCTCATGATGTGCGGATATGTTCTGCTGACTTGACAGAAGAAACAGCCTGGATGAGATGAGTTGGTTTGTGCTCTTAAGGAGTTTCTCTCTGCTGAGATGATTCTTAACTATCAGTTAGCTTCTGCCTGGCTATCGGGGGGAGTTCTCTTGCAGAGCTTGGCACAGATCACCCCACTTTTTGCCAGGTAAGCATGGCCTGCCTCCCAGAGACACCACAGCTGCTGTGGAGCACGTTATCAACAAGTGTCCAAGCCTGGAATTTGTGGGGCTGATGACAATTGGCAGCATCGGACATGACCTTAGCAAGGGGCCAAATCCTGACTTCCAGGTAAGATGTTTTGGAAGAAAATGTCAACTGTTGGCTGGCCTCCCATCACGGTGAGGGTATAAATCTGATTGTAGATTGCCAATAGAAACTCAAACCTCGTTCAGAGTAGTACAGACCTCTGAAGTATCCGTGTTAAATGAAGTGATGGGCTCATTTCTGCAAATGCCTGATGCACATGCATTTTTTTGTCCCATTTTTTCTCTGAAGCTGTAGCCAGGATATTGACAGAGCACCTTATGCAGCAGTTTTGCTTCTGAGTCCTCTGGTCCCGCTTTCAGATAATATTTCCATCAGCCTCTTACACTGTGCATAGGGCTGTATCAGGAAGGGGAACTGGTTCTGCATTCTTTATGTGTCATGATGTGACAATTGGTTGTGTAGACTTGTGTGTGCATTGTTAGTAACGTAGCCTGTAATGGGAAGTCTTCAGGTGCCTTCCAAGTGCAGCAGAACGAGCATCAGAGATGTAGGACCTGCACCTTCTGTGTTAGACAGACTTCAAAGAAAGGCAGAAATCGTGATCAGTGAAACCTTGAAAACGTGTCTAAGATGTCACCAAATCTGTGATTTTTCTCTTCTTTCTTCCTTCCAGGTGCTGCTATCTCTGCGCCAGGAAGTGTGTGAAAAGCTGAATCTCCCCATTGAGAAGGTGGAGCTGAGTATGGGCATGTCCACAGACTTCCAGCACGCAGTAAGTCGTTTCCTTCTGCCACCCCTCCTCTGTCAGAGAGGAAGCTGTCCTTCTGTGAGATGGGGAGCATCGAGATTGGCCATCCACCTGCACTGAATTCCCTCTTTCTGTCTCCTTCCATAGATAGAGGTTGGATCCACAAACGTCAGGATTGGAAGCACTATTTTTGGAGAGCGTGATTATTCCAACAAAGCAGATGGTGGTAAGGCCCCTGCTGAAACTAAAGGCAAAACAGAGGCCTCAATGGCACAGGGTCAATAGATGGGGAAAATAAGTGGCCTCAACAGAGGACAGATGATAGGAGACCTCACTATGCATTCTTACCTCCATCCTTGCTGGCTCCAAGTCATGGCAGGGGGAAGGAATTCCTCATAACAGAACAGAGGCCAGAAACGCCTCCTAATTTATTGTGATTATTAGAGAGCACCCATAGAAACTGGAAATGTCTATAACCAAAAATGATAAGAGAGGTTAAGGTCGAAGATGACTGTAGTGTCTTGGCTACTTCAGGCACATCAGGAACAGTGACTTCTGGCTAAGTAGGTTGAACTAACTAAATATTTGTCAGGATGAAGTTGCTCGTAGACAAGATGTATCCTCAGCAGTGTCGGGCATTATGGTGTCATTGAGGGCTACACTGTTCATTAAACAAGTTACATGC
>PPHD01011512.1:5485-18765 GCA_002909625.1 Bambusicola thoracicus
GCTTCTTTTCTTCTACATATGAAAGTTGATTTCTTAATAATTTTGCTGTAAGAAATGGAAATTAGTACAGGGGCTTTTCCAAAAGTAATGCCTCCTATTTTGTTATGTTGGTCCACGATGTCAGAAGCAGATATTGGTGGTGTGGCAGCAGAGATTGAACCTTCTTGCCAGTACTCCATTACTTTTTGTTGCTGTGTGGCAAATGGCAGCAGAGGGGCACTCTGACAGAATGACATCTGTCATGGAAGCACATATAAAGCAAAGATGTGTAATTGAATTCCTCCATGTGGAAAAATGGCACCCATTGACATTCATCTTTTCTTACTGAACATTTATGGAGACCAAACAGTGGATGTGAGCGCAGTGAGGCAGTGGGTGGTGCGTTTCAGCAGTGGCAGCAGTGAGTCACCTCTGCTGGCATAGGTTTTTAGAAGGTGGCATGCAGGCTCTTATTCATTGCTGGCAAAAATGCTTAACGAGTGGTGGTAACTATGTTGAAAAATAATGTGACCTTGCAAGTCAATGGCTACACAGAAGACACTAAAAAGAGATGTCATATTGGGTCTATAGAAGAAGCAGTGTAATGATTAATGTTCTCAGAAAAGTGGCAGAGGAGATTCTTACCCCTTCCTGATTCTTTACACAGAAGGCTGTAAAACCAATGATTTTTAATATTTGATTACAAATTTATACCACATACAAAGCTTATGATGAGAGTTTATAAATGATTAGGAAAAAAAAAAAAAAAAGGGTTTCCATACTCCAAGAAAGTAACAAACTGGACCCTAGCTGCAAAATTGAGGCATGCTGATGCCTGGCAGTTTGGTTTGTGCCCACTCCTAGAAAGGATGGTTTTGTATCAGGATCATTAAGGTTCGAATAGACCTCAAAGATCATCAAGGCCAACTGTCAAGCCATCACCACCATACCCACTACATCATGAGAGTGAGATACAATGTGTGTATTCATTAGTTTCTCTCTCATTTTCATGTATATATATATGTGTATATATATATAAGTAGATTAGTATGTAGTTGTTGTTTATTGCATTGCCATGCAGACAGTAACAGGATCCTAGCCAATCAGTCACAGTGTAAAGCAGCACTTGCCCTTATTTTTGAGAATAGGACTGAGACCCAAGGTTGTATAATAAACCACAAACTGTACATCTAAGTTGAAAAAGGGGAAAAAAAAAAAAAAGAAAAAAAAGAGCCATTTTGTGTATACCAAACACCATTAGCATTTATGTTAGTTTAAAGGTGAACTTGAAAGAAAATACAAGAAATGTTAATTTCTTTAAAGTGGCCATTTCGGTTTCACAGTCTTTCTATTCCTTTAATTTTTGTGTCTTTACAGGGTTGTAAGCCATAGCTGAACACTTTACTTTTCTCTCAATTGCCTAGGTAAATAAGATTTCAGATGTTGGCTATGGATGTTTCAGAACAATGTGTAGCTTGACCAGCAGTTTCATGAGAATTATTGAAAAAATATTTTTGGAGTACAAGTTTAAAAAAAATCTGTGTACAACAGTGAAATTATTCTAACACACATTTTCATTTCAAACTCAATGTGAGCATGTTTAATATGGCTTGATTCTTGTATTGAATTAGTGTGGAGTGTGGTGCTATCCTTTTAGCTTCATTTTGTGAATTGGCTTAAAGTGATCTTTTCCAGAAAGAATTGTGCTTTTCAGTGCTTGCTCAAGTCTTCAATTAATGTTAATTGATTAAAGTTTTAGACTTCTAGTTTAAGGATGGAATTAAATTGCCCTGTATTATCATGTATCTCTCCAATCACAGCAAAGAAAGCTTTTAGAAAGCTTGTCTAGCTTAGTTTGGTACGGAGCTGACTTTGTGATATGTGTCATCTGAGGACATAAATGAGCTAAGCTTAGTAGGAAGAACTATTTTGTGTTAGGCTAGATTTGTAGAACAATATTAAAGCACTTCCTTACAATGGAAATATAAGCAGCTAGTAGTTTAGCCCAAATATCTGACTTTTAGATACCTATTGCTTTTTAGGAGCCTTGAATAAGGAAGGAAAATCTACATTAGCAACAGTAAAGAAAAGAGGTATTATCCTGGGAATTAAAACATGTAGAGTGTCTCTGAGAATATGAATAATCTTGATTGTTTTAAATCTAAATGTGTTAGATTTGGTTTGGGATAGGATTTGGTCTCTTGTTGCATTTTTACTGAGTAGAATATTAAATAGCTGCTGGATGCTGCAGACAGGTGTTTTTATAATGTCTGCTTTTGCACATTTTTACATACTAATTAACATTCAGATCTGGTAGCACTTCTCATCCTCTCCATACTTCCTGGTTTCTAAGTAATCCCCACAAAGTTCTGTTATGCAAGCAAAAATTGCTCTATGCTGCGTTTTAAGAAGGCAGGAAGATGGAGAGAGACTGAGGGAGCTAACAACATACACAAAGGCTACATTAAAATGGAAGTGGGGTGGCCCCACATAAAGGACAACGTTCATTTGCACTGACCTAGCTAGAGATTAAAGATTAGGCTGGAACTTAAGATGCTACTGTTTCTCTATATCATCTTCCCACCTAGCTGGGAAAATGTATAGCAGAGTGTACCTTGAGAGCTTTATTTTATTTCTTCCCTTTGACCAAAAACAGAGATAGTCTATGGAAGATTGGAAAGGCTGTTTATGCATAGACGTATTCTCTGATGCAAGCCATAAAGGGCTAGCTGCTCTTTTTAATTTCAGTCAAATAAAGTGAATTAGGCTTGGTTTTGCATGTCTTTGAGCAGAGTCCAGAACTGGAGATGAAATCCCTGCAGCAAATATGGACAGACCCTAGGGTGAGGCTCCTGTCATTTTTATTTATTAAAAATGAGTGTTGGTGGAAACTTGCATTCCTAGTATTTTAAGATTAGATTTGATCTTTAGAATAACTTTTGTAGTAATTAATCCTGAAGACATTTATCAGGAACAAGATTGCTTAATAAATAAATATAGCAGAATATAGTAAGATAGATCTACATGTTCAAAAGGTTAATATATGTTGAACTTCACTGCAGTCCATTCTTAGCTGCAAAAGTAATGCCTCCTATTTGTTTCCATGGAGACTACAACAGATTCATAAAGCACAACAACATTGTTTGATAGAGAAAGTCTCAACTACCAGAAACTATTTTTCAACATAGTCATCATTGTTGGCTATGCATTTTTGCCATCGACGAACAAGAGCCTGCATGCTGTTCCTGTGAAAATCTGCACCTGTGGAGCTGACCTGCTGTTTCACAGCTGCTATGATGGTGTTATTGCTGGGAAGATATTGCCCACACAGTCCATCTTTCATCAGCCTGAACAGATCGGAGTCAGGAGGTCTGACTCCATCACCAAATCGGGAGTGTGTGGTAGGTGGGGTAGGGCAATTTAGCCAAGATTTGCAATGTTCTCCACAGTCTTCAAACTGGTATGGAGCCTGGTGTTATCATGTTGCAAGAGAAATGTCTTCTTCTCTGGCCTGACTCTGGAAGTTTGAGCCTTCAGCTCAGTCAGTATCATGATGTAGCAGTCAGAGTTGATGGTTTGTCTGGTTTACAGAAAATCCCTAAGGATCACCCATCTCATATCCCAAAAGACAGGGCACATCACTTAACCCCATGGGGGCTGCATCTTTTTCTCAAGTGGAGAATTTACATGTTGTTATTGCATCGACTGGCATTTTGATTCCACCTCATAGTGGTGATACCATGTCTCATCATTGGTAATGATGTGATCCAGGAAACTGTCACCTCCAGCCTCATACTGGTTCAATATGTCCTGACAAACTTGCATATGGTGCTCTTTCTTTTTCTCCGTGTGTATTCATGGGACCCACCTGGTGCAAACTTTGTGATATTCCAACATTGCCAGAATCGTTTCCAACATGTTGAAGCTGATATTCAGCTCTGTACATGGTTCTCTTGTTGTAGTCTGCTGATTTGAACGAAGAGTGAGAAGAAAATGCACTGGCAGTGGAAGCAAGGACTGGTATAATGGTAAAGAGTATAAGGAAGCTGCTAGGCTGTGTAAGGATGGAGTCAGGAAAGCCTAGGCCCATCGTGTACTGAACTTGGCTAGGGATGCCAGAAAGAATAAGAAAGGCTTCTATGGGTACCTCAACCAGAAAATGAAAGTTCAGGAGGGTGTACCCCATAGTGAGTGACACAGACAGGCTGGTAGCAACAGACAAGGAGAAGGCTGAGGTACTTACCAGCTTTTTTGCCTTGATCTTCCCTGATAACTGCTTGCCAAAGAGCCCTCAAACATTTGGTTTGGTAGGAGGAGGGGATTGGAGAAGGAACTTCTCTCCCACTGTAAGTGAAGATCATGTTTCTGACCACCCGAGGAACCTGATCATCCAGAATTCTGTGCGTCCCAATGAGATACATCTCAGAGTGCTGAGGGAATTGGCTGCTGTAGTTGCCAAGCCACTCTCAGTGATATGTGAGAAGTTGAGGCAGTCAGCTGAAGTCTCTGGTGACTGGAAAAAAGGTAACATACTCATTTTTAAAAAGAGTAAAATGGATGACTCTGGGAACTATCCACCTGTTGATCTCATCTCTGTGCTGGGGAATATCATGGAGCAGATCCTCCAGGAAGCTATGCTAAGGCACATGGAAGACAGAGAGGTGATACGGGAGCCAGTATGTCTTTACCAAGGGCAAACCCTGCTTAACCAATGTAGTAGCCTTCTGTGATGGTCTTACTACATCAGTGGACAAGGGAAGAGTCACTGATGTCATCCACCTGGACTTTGGTGCTGGGACCAGTACTCTTTATATCTTCATCAGTGACATTGACACTGGTGTTGAGTGCACCCTCAGCAAGTTTGCTGATGACACTAAGCTGTGGGGTGAGGTTAACACACCAGAGGGATGGGATGCCATCCAGAGGGATCTAGACAGGCTGAGCAGTGGGCCCAGGTGAGCCTCATGAGGTTTTGCCAATCCAAATGGTAGTGATAGAACAAGGGGGAATGGTTTTAAATTGAGACAGGGGAGGTTTAGGTTAGATATTAGGAAGAATTTTTCACACAGAGGATGGTGACACACTGAAACAGGTTGCCCAAGGAGGTTGTGGATGCCCCATCCCTGGAGACATTCTAGGCTCTGGGCAGCTTGGTCTAGTAGTTGGGAACCCTGCACATAGCAAGGGGGTTGAAACTTGATGATCATTATGGTCCTTTCCAACCCAGGCCATTCTATGATTCTATGATCTTGTACTTGGGTCGAGGTAACCCCCATTATCAATACAAGCTGGGGAATGAAAGCACTGAGTGCAGCTCTGCTGAAAAAAGACCTGGGGGTACTGATGAATGGGAAGCTGGACATAAGCCAGCGATGTGCCCTTACAGCCCAGAAAGCCAACCATATCCTGGGCTGCATCAAAAATAGTGTGGGCAGCACATTGAGGGAGGTGATCCTGTCCTTCTACTATGCACTGGTAAGACCTCACCTGGAGTACTGTGTCCAGATCTGGAGTTCTCAGTGCAGGAGAAACATAGACCTGTTGGAGCACATCCAGAGGAGGGCCACAAAAATGATCCATGGAATGGAAGACCTTTCCCACAAGGACAGGCTGAGAGAGCTGGAGAGAAGGCTGTGAGATGACCAGATAGCGGCCTTTCAGTATCTAAAGGGGATCTATGGGAAAGAAGGGGACAGACTCATTATCAGGGTCTGTTGTGACAGAGCAAGGGGAAATGGTTTTAAGCTCAGGGAGGGTAGATTTAAGTTAGGTATAAAGAAAGCATCTTTAACAGTGAGGGTGGTGAGGCACTGTTAGAGGAAGTTGCCCAGTGATGTGGTAGATGCCCCATGCCTGGACACTTTTCAAGTTGAGGCTGGATCAGGCGGGCAATCTGACCTAGCTGTGCATGTCCATGTTCATTGCAGGGCAGTGGGATTAGATGGCCATCAGAAGTCCCTTTCAGCTCTAAGGATTCTATGATTCTATGATTTGTGCAGATGAACTGATTGAGGCACTCCTCATTTCATGATATGACAGCTGTACATGGTCATCCGGAACATAGCATGTCTTTCACATTGCCATCACTGCTGCTGAAATGCACCATCCACTGCTTCACTGTGCTCACATCCACCTTTTGCTTTCCAGAAATGTTCAGCAAGTGTTGATGTGAGTGGGTGTCATTTTTCTGCATGTGGGAATTCAGTGACATACCTTTGCTTCATATGTGCTTCCATGTCAGATGCTGTTTTGTCAGAGTGCCTCTCTGCTGCCATCTGTCACAAAGGAAGAAAATGTAACAGAATGTTGTCTGGAGGGTTCATGCCATGCTACTAATATCTGACTCTGATAGTGTAGGCCAGCATAATAAAATAGGAGGCATTACTTTCGGAGCAACCTTTCTATATATTTTGCTTGCAACATTTCTTCTATCTTCTAATATAATTTCATGTGTAATGCATTTGAAAGCCTGTGGACTTGATGCTACTAGCAGTTAAGTTTTTGTATAGACCTGAACTGGTGCTTGTGTTTTAATTCCTATCCCTTTTCCCCTGCAGTGCCTCTCTGCTGACAGCATGATAAGTTGGCAGTGCTGGGCAGAGCTATTGTGGCAGGATTCCTGAGTGTAGCTCCAGACAAATAAATTTTTCAAGTCTGTAATAATACCCTTCCAAGTTCTACAAAAGCATTTATAGAGGATGTGTGGGGTTATGATAGCTTTGGTGAAACTCACTAGCCAGTGAGAGAACCGAGCATTTTAATCATGAAAGTGGTCTTGTGTACAGATTTTCTGACTGCCTACCACCAAACAGTACTATCTACACCTGTAATGTGTCCTTCATCCAGAGCACCACAAAACATTTTACAATAAGCAGCAATTAAAACTGGAGGTAAGGAATGCTTTTAAGGAAAGATTTATGGAAAGGAATTGACCTGGGGAGATAGGAAAGATACTACAGCTGCATGGAGCAGCAGAATTAAAAGTGCAGTTTCTAACTGTACAGAGGGAGATTCCTACTCAGGAAAAAAAAAAAACAGTTTTAGGAAAAAATGTGATTTACAGATCTCAGGCAATTTTATATCCTGATGGGAAGGTCACTTCTCATTTTGCACAGTGTATAGAAACAAGTGTCTGCTTAACAGAGGCTGCTCCAAACAAAAATAAACAGTTGTGAGACACAAGATAAACACAACAATTCCTGAATTTGCTAACCTAGAAAGTAAATCACTGTCCTGTGACTGTGTTATATCACCAATCCAAGCACACATATCTCCCCTACTCTGAATTTCCTCATTTGTAAGAAAAAAATTGCTAAGTATGGAGTCATGCCAGGTAAGATTTCCCAGCGTGTCTGTAATATCACTTTGGGATTTGAAATGTATCATCATCCCCTGCCTTACCTATACACACAGAAAATGCTTCTCTTGCATAAGGAAGGAAAAGCAGTGAAAGATGAGCATATGCACACACACGCAAGTGGTTTCTGAAAGACTGTAATCAATCACTGCTGTTCCTCCACAGTAGTGAGAGCTACTGGATCTCTTTTGTCATATTAGCTCAGTGCACTTAGACATGCCAGTGCATCATTCTTTCTTAAAATATAAGTAAGCAAATGTACATCCCAGTGTAATAGCACAATAAATGTGAGTAAGAATTCTTTCCATTTTCTTTTTTTTTTTTTTTTTACACTATAGTGCCTCATGATGTTGAAATTTGTTCTGTTGTTTCAGCATGGAGGATTGAAAGCTTGATGTATAGCTTCCTGTCTTGGAATGAGTGTCTTCTGATCTTTAAGATCACAGTTGTTGATCTCACCACCTGTGTCTGTTTCAGCTGTGAAGATATCTTCAGTCTTCTAAATATGGTTTGAATTTTATTTTATTTTATTTATTTTATTTTTATTTTTTGTAATCTAGGGGCCACACTTTATGAAGGAGGTTGCTCCATGTGTCATTGATTCAGTTAAAGTTTCTTTATTGACAGAGCCGTGAATGAAAACTCATATAGGCCACTGTTGCGGCTTCGCAGAGGTAATTCCGATGGCTGCAAAATCTGCTCAATCATTCTCTACGAACTGGAGCATCTGCACTGCAATTGACAATACTGAATTGTATAAAAAATATCAGTGAATATGGAAAAGCTTCTGGGATTGATAGAAGAAATGTAGGCTCTTTAGATACGCTATTCAACCATAGTTGGGTGCCATATAGTTCAGTTGCACAAAGGATGATTTCCTAGTTGCTGTGTCAGTGCATTTTCATGATAAATGTTGAATCTGCTAGGCACAATGCAACTCTTTTATCTAGGACTCCCCTGAGACTGGAACCACTTCTTCTAGGTCAGGATCTGATTTTACAGAGATGAAAATGTTGTCAACTAAGAGACTGAAATTTCCTTTAGAAGTTGGGCTTCTGTTGTCATGTATGGTGAATGCAGAGCTAACAGAAATGTTAATATGATTTTGTTTGTGATGGAGGTTTGTAGCAATGTCTGCAGGGACAGAAGACATGAAATTATTTTCCTCATAGGAAGCCCTTGAGTATATTATTAGCATGTGATGCTAACAACATTTAGTCATTAGTGACCTGCTCAGCGCTTGAATCTGTGACCTGAAGGAGATAGTCTTGTTACCAATTCACTGAAATGATCTTTTCTGTGCTTAAAATGAATTCTCAGCTCTGGTACGTCAACAAAAATCGCTGCTGTGTGATCATCAGTCTCATACTTCCACTTGCATGATGGTGAATGACGACTATGTCTTAGCCTGTAAAAAGAAGAAGCTGTAAACTCACACCTGCTATCAAGAGTTCATTTCCTCACACTACACTACTTGCTTTCATAGCAGAACATGCACTAGTGCCCTCTGCCAGATAGGCCTGTTCAAATCTGATCAATTTTGCAATTGTCTCACCCTCTAGTGGCTTGTCTGAGAAACAAGATGTAAATGATGGTTAAATTTGACTGTTGGTACTTAAATTCTTGGATGCCATTCCCTGTACTTTCTTCTGACAACTGTGTTGTCTCTTTACTTGCAAACTACAGTGTAGTGGTTGACTAATTTCAGTCTGCCTGAGATACAGATGCTGTCCACTGCTCTGCAGATCTTGATTACAGGGGATGTCAGTAAAATAGGCTTTTCCAATGTTTTTCACAGTTTATCTAAGCTGGCCAGATGACTGAGTTTGTCAGTTTGAAAGGGTGGTGGTTTGGTATTATTCATATCTAACATAAATCTTTTTAGTATGTGTCTGAGTTCTGCTATTGAAATTGGACCATTAATTTTATTCCTGGGGAGACGTGTACTCCATATAGTTAAGTGACACAGTGTCAATGTGAGGCCATGCACTTGGTTTGCCAGACACTTGCACACCTTTATTTTAGCTCATCTCTTCATGCTGATATAAAAATATTCTCTCTAAAAGTTTTTGAGATACTACTTACTTACTTATAAAATCTGTCTGGAGTTCTGAATAGTGATGCCTGAACAAAATGTTTAACTAGAGGATATCTGTCTGCTACTGACTTCATTGCTGAAGACTCTCTTGACATTCAAAAAATATGCTAGGAATGTTTGTACCTACATTGGATGGAGATGAGGCATTTAATATCTGCTGGCAGGTGAAAATCAGGTTGATGTAGTTAAAGAGATGTGCAGATCTATGCTAGTAATGTGAACATAGACTCTGTGGCTACTTTACTGAGAGTATGTTGCTCTTGACTCAAGCAAGACTGAGGATAGTATGATATACTAATGTATTGGTAATCCATTATTTACTTTAGCTTTGTTCCTTTGCCATTCTTGCATTCTGTATTTAGTTAGTATTTTTTCAGGGTGTGAGGAGTGAGCCAGCTGAATGAATGTTATGAGTTAAATCTCATTGTCCTGTACAACTGAAAATCTCGGACTGTTTAGATTTTGAATGCAAATCCTTCACTATGAATGAAATGATATCTTCAGAATATTGAAACTATTGCTGTACTACTTTCTCAAAAATACAGTAACTGATGTTCTTTACCTGTTTCTATCACTGCTAGGTCAATCTAGGACATATTTGTTGTTGGTTTCTCTCTTACCTTTAGCAGTAGAAGTACCTAGGAAAGAAAACACATAAATCTCCAGGTCTAGAGACAAAATATGGCAAGACTGGAAAGCTAGGCGTTCTTTCCAGATAAAATCTGTGGGAGCATTTCTAGCTTCTCTGCTCTTCTGCTGTCTGTCTCCTCCCACGTAATCCTGGGATATTCTTTTGCGCTGATCAGCATAAACAAACAAGTGTGTTAACTTTCTGCTGGAATTGTTCATGAAAATGAGATTTTTGTTCTCTTCTTCTGGGATTTACTGCAAGGAAGCATTGGAGAAACACTCATTAAATCAAAAACTACCTGTAATATTGTAAACCTTAGGGAAGGGTTGCTGTGTGTTACAGAAGGTAGTGATGTTTGCAGTATTTACGTTAGACTTTTAACTCTTCTATATACCATAGCATCAAAGTTCTAAACTTTAGCTTAGTCTAAGATATATGAAGCAGACATTATGGAATTTTTTTAAATCCATTTTTCATATCCATATATCTTCTGAAACAATTTTGGATAGAGCTAGCACAAAATAGATTGTGAAATGAGTTGCCATGTGTTCTCTTACTGCAGATCATGATAGTTGTAAATGAGATGTGAATTTTAAAAAGTGGTAAGTGATGCTAGAAGAGGAGCAGAGGAGGAAGTGTCTTAATCTTAGATGCTATTTGGAATAGGGTAATTGGCTTCTGTCTGTGGCATCACTTCAAGAGCATGAATGCTCTAAAAGTAAGTATGTGTCTGTGGGGGCAGTGGGATGTTTGTTTCTTTATAATGGGGTGCAGTAACCAGAGCTTCCCTGGATGATTCATGTGCTTTCAGAAGCTCTGATGATATACCGTGTCTGTTTGCATCATGAAGTCAAATGCAATACAAATAGAGTAATTATTGCATCTAAAGAACTTAATTAATCTTCCTGTCTGCACTCAGCAGAAGAACTGTTCCAGCTCAGCTTTGTTTACGTTACACCAGAAAACAGCTATTTTAATTGGGCACGGGGAAGCCTCCATTGTGGAAAATAAACAGGTTACTGGAATTGGTGACTCGTAACTTTCAGATGGAAGCAACTTATTCACAGATGGAATTCACTGGAAATACTGTCTTTTCTAAGAGTGTCTGTGGATGGGTGTGTGACAGGGTATTGTCTGACAGATCTCATTTACTCCAACCAGTCTAACTAGATCGGATAGACAAGAGGAAAAGAGAAAGAGGAAGGAAGTAAATTACTGGGAAGGGGAAATACTGAAGGAAGCAAATGGTAATGAGAGACCTGGTCCAGAGGTGATATAAGGAAAGCTGCAGATTTAGGAGGGGGGAATTTGGATGGGGGGTGGGGAAACCTACAGTAGTTACACAGATACCTGAGAGGAAAACTGGGACCTAAATATGACAACTCTGCCTGAAGGGACAGGAGGAGACAGACAGACAGAGAGCGAGTAGGATCACCAGAAGGAAGAAAGGGAGAGCAAAGGCTTCAGTGAGGAGGAAGAAAGGAAAGAAGAGAAGGAAAGGAGGAAGGGAGAGAAAGGAATGGAGGGAGGGAGGAAGAGAGAAAGAGAGAAGGAAGGGGAAAAGGGATAGAAGGAGGAGAAGGTAAAGACTGGAGCAAGTGAGCCTTTGGTGGTGTGAAAAAAACAGGTGGAAAATAAGAAAGAAAATATTTTGCAGCCAACTGAAGAAAATGACTATTGTAGTGTGAAGAGAGAAATTGAAAGGCACTTAATTTGTTGGCATAATAGATCTGATTGATTTATGTACTTTTGAGACTGTATTCTACCTTTTTTTTTTTTTTTTTTTTTTTTTTTCTTTTGTTTCAACAGAACTGATAAAGCTGTTGAGGACTTGCAAAATGTCCAAAGTATGTTTTATGATTAGCTTCTTAGGACTTGTTTCAGTACCACATAATAGGACCCTGGTGCTTCATGATGAGAAGTTCTGTTGTACCCTATTGCTGTGGAACCTGTCGCTGTATTCTGTAGGTTTCTTTCAGCAGAGTGAAATTTTATAACTTGCTGTTTGCTAACCCTGTAGCACCATAGTCTTATCACCACAGCCCTTGTTTTGACTTGTGGCTCAAAAGAGGTAGTAAAGCAAAGTCAGATTTTCAATTGAACTTGTGTTTCAATGACTGTTGGCAAATGTGTTGCTAATGCTCATTTGGAAATTTAGCATGTTATGCCAAACCAGACCTTAAGGCATTAGGAGTTGTAATCTTCCTTTTTTAGTAGTCCATGACGGACATAGAAAACTGGGTATCAATTAAAAATCACAGTGACAGTAACTGTCTTTTTAAATTTAATTCTAATTTTAGAAGTTGAGAAATGTCAAATCTTTGAGTAATGCCATAGTATTAGATTTTATTATTATTAAACTAAAGATTTTTCTGAGTGGCTGCAAAATTAATAAGACTTACTCAATATTCAAGGAGCTGAATTGCTACTGAAAGTACTGATGTGTGTTCTTAACTTATTAAGCCAAATTCTGCTTAAAATCGTGTAGACTTAGACTTGAACTTACTTAGACTATTTCTCAGATTGAATATATTTACACTGTAGGCTGGGTTTTTTTAAAGAGGCTCAACGGTTCAACACAACATATATTAATTTGCTTCCAAAATTGGATTGGTTACCACCTATATCACGAACTCAACATTCAAACCTTAATTTCAACAGTAGTGAAAATCTAGTTGTGGGATAACTATTACAAAACATATACATGGTGAATTTGTATCACTTACCCTGCTGATTCAATTTGGATCATATAATTCGACTTTTTGCTGAATCATATTATCCTAACCTAGCTTTGTTTGATCAAATTATGTTCATTTCTATGCAGCTGTCATAAAGTCAGAAAAACAAAAGAGCACATGAAGACAACACAAACAAAGCACTGTGTGTATTAGGTAATTAAACAGAAATGCAATTATAAGTTCATATCTGATCTGGAAGTATTATATTTCAAAGTGATCCAGTGCTAAGGACTGTGATTCTGTTTTCTGAGCTAAACAAAATCAGATTACAAAATGAAATGTCACTTTTGAAAATTGCCTTTGATATTTAAGATGTGTTAAGAGTTGTAAAAAAGATACAGAAAGAAAATTTTATTCTATTTTATAAAGGACACATCAGTAAAATCTGGTAAAATTATGTGTAGTTTAAAGACAGTGAATGTTTGAATTTTTTTAAAAAAAATTTGTAGCTTCAGTGCTACGTAGAGGTAACAGTTT
>PPHD01011513.1:0-17377 GCA_002909625.1 Bambusicola thoracicus
TTTTATGTTTTCTGTTGGATTGATCTGATCACTGGGGACTGGATCAATCTACAAAACTTATGTCAGAGCGGTTCTGAACCACTGTCAAATGTGATTCACTTTCCTTTGATTCTGTCCTGGGTCAATTGAAGGCCAGCAGTCTAGCAGTGAAATGCTGTTTGACCTCTTCTTGTTCCCATTGTGCCACATTTGGATCTAAACTTAGGTGAGATACATTACCACGTTCTTTTCTCAGTCCCAGAAGCGTTATGAAGCTGGAATGATAGTTGGAGATAGAGAGAAGCTTGACAAGCTATGCAAAATGAAGAGACATCAGGGAAAGAAATGTGCTAAGGATATGGATGGATTTTTCTAGAGCAGAGGTATGTGTGGCAATCAAAGAGGTTCTCAGTGTTTGTCAGGAGATATTCTATAAGGGGAGCAACAGAGCATATGCAGTGCACAGCAGAGCCATGCTTTGTCTGCTGTGAGGCTACCTAAAGCATAGACACCAAATCCTACTGCATTGTTGAAACCAGTAGTACAGTTGCAATACAGCGTATCATCCAATAGCTAGAAAAAAGTCAGGATCCCCTTGACCACCTTTGAAATAAGTAACTGAATGCTCAAAAGTAGTGAAACTGCCCTTACTTCCCTAACACAGTGGCTGCTTTCATAGAATTTAAAATTTAAAAAAAGGACAATTTTGTATTGTCAGTCCCCCCCCACTAAGGCAACACATAATAAGCAGCTGTGGTAATGGATTGCTGTATTTCCACCCACACACACAACCTTTGCTGCTGATACTGATCAGATCTGAGGGTGCTTGTGCACTGCATGCACCATTGTATACCAACCAGTGCTAGTTTTGTGAACTGATTTGTTTTCAGCCTTCTACCAAATGACTGCTTTAGACCGTTCCCCTTTCTTGTCCCAAACTTCTGTTGCTCCCTCCCACAGCCCTTCTCAGCCTGCTGCTTTGTGGCTAGTGCTAGTCGATATATCTTTAAGAAAATGCCCTTGAGAGATATCATGCTGTTATGAATGTGTCCCAGACATTTTCCAATGCATGCTCAAAATACATTTTCTTTCTATTTCTACAGCAAGGTTGCGTCTTATCCCATTTCCTTGATTTAAGTTGACTCGATTTACATTTTCTGAAGTTCATATCATCTTAGTTTTTGCAAAGCTTGGCATATACCTCACTTGAACTTGTCCAGTCATGTCTGAATTTAGACCATCACGTGCTGAAAGCGGACTGACCTGCATTTGGCTGGCTTAGCAAAAAAAGAGGCAGTATTTAGAGGAAGTTAAACATCTGTAGGGTATTGTGTGGTTTATAGGGCTTCCAAAAGCAGACAGAGACATTACAAGTAGAAAAGTTGGGCAGAAAGTACTGTAATAACTGACTGAAAACATGGAGGAACGTTTAGTACTTTAGCCTTTCCTCATTTTCTGTGCATTATCAATTCTCTTATAGTGACTGGGAAGATGAATGGCACGAGAGGGACAATGGATGTCACATTACACCAGTTTTATAATGCAAGCAGCTTTTAAATGGGAATGCCACCTTGAGCAGATGTCTGACCTATTTTGTGTTTAGGGCAGTCGTATATATATGTTGTATGTTTCAGATTCAGAAAGTGTTATGACTCACAAGTGTTTAGTGTGAACTGAACATGAAACTCTGCTCCTGTACCAGTATTGTATATCTGGTTCTCTTTTAGAGAGCTCGTTCTCTCTAAAATCCCTGGATCTTATTTTCTTTCTCTTTGTTGATGTCCTCTGGAGCAGCCCTTTCTTGTTGGCAGTGTAGTGTCTCCTTGTATAATTTTTTTCTTCTGTCTTGCCTTTTGGTCATTTTGTAGGAGACACTAGTGTTTGCTGCCTACATTGTCATCTCTCTACCTGGTAGGATTCTTTGTTCATGTTTTGTTCTTTTCCCTCTAAGTCCTGAGAAAATAGCAAGTGGCCATCTTTGCTTCCTGCTCCTTTTAGCACTGTTGTTTCTCTTTCTGAGCTGGTTCTCAGTTCTTAAAAGTGGTCTTTCCAAATTCCAGTGGGAGTTTGAAATCCAGAGCAGGTTTTGACACGAGCCTGAGCCTGTCTGTGGTTGTGATGCATGTTTGCCTTTTCTGCTGTGTCTTATCCTTTCATCTGTGTCCTTGTAGAGATGGGGCATGGTTCCTAGAGCTGTTTTCCAGTAGTTCATCCAAATATGCTGAAGCCTGTGTAAGAAAGACAGGCAGGGGAGGCTTTCCAGCATTCCCTCAGTTTCAAGGGAAGTAGAAGATTTAGAGGTAGGCATGTTTGTGCTTCTGTTGTGTGGAAGCTGCAGGGAGAGAGAAGGAAGGAAGTGCCATGCAGCCTTCTGGCTGTAGCCCAGGGCTACTTGGGCCTCCTGGTGCTCCTGGGAAGGGAGGGAAGTGTTATCACTTTTGCCAGCAGCATGTTGATAACATGACAAAGAAACAGAGACACTGAAAACAGGAGTACCGATCTCCAAATTGTATTGTAATGATTAGTTGCATACTTTTACAGAACTGGGGAAAGAAGCCAGAATTACTGACTGAGCCAAGCCTCTTAATTCCCTATTCTCATTGCTTTTCTTCCAGCTTTATCATTCATGTGTGTAGGGGACAACCTTATTCCATGCAGCATACAAGCCTAAACTATGCATTTGCTTGTTTAAAAAGGGCAGTGAGAGAAATTTCTTTGGTTTTATTCCTTTCTTTTTATCATAAAAAGAATTACAACAAATTAACTATAAAGCTAAAAGTGCATGTGACCTTATATTATCATTGAACATCATTGTCAGTTTAATACCCACAGAGTAGAAGAGGGAGAGAATCACCAGCCACATGCAAGGCTCAGGTGAAACAGAGTAGTGTCCTAGTGCTTTAAGAAGCCAAAGTTAATGAGGTTGGTACCCAGCCACCATGAGCAGTCTGCTGCATGCAGGAATCAGAGTGGGCTAAGGTTACCTTCACAGCTATAATTTCACTACTGCTGCTTTTTCACAGAAAGTGATTTTTTTCATTTGTTCAGCAAATGAGGCAGAGGAAGAACGGACAGACATGTGGCACGGAAGTGGTTTCATAAACGCCAGGCTGAATTCGTGTTGCTTATGAGCTGGTAATATGAGTGTTGGATTTGGTTCTTTTCTTCACACGGCTGTGATCTGAAAAGAGTGCTTATAGATATTAGTGAATTTGCCTCAAAATGAAACTGGTATGAATGCAAGAGGGTTTGGACCAATTCTTAGTGTGCTTAGTTTCAAGAGGTTTGTCTAAAAAAAATCATTCCTGGTTAATTGTACTACTTGTAGGCTTCTAATTTATTATGTGAAGTTTCTTCAGTGAGAGATTTTTTTCTTTGCTTACCCACAAATGAAGACCTTTACTTGCCACGTCAAATGTAGAGTAAAGGAAATTCTCCTTTCTTTCATAAGATTTTCAGTGCTCTTCTACAAAAGATAATCATTTTAAAGGCAGGCAGTGTGATACCTCGTATCTCCAAATTATTTTGCATGGGAAAGGTGGAGAAAAAATTCCATCCTTTCATCTTCAAAGAAAGTTGTAAGAAGTGGGAATAAGAAACAAGCTGAATTTAGGAGACTAATAACAAGACTATACAGAAAACACTGCTGTTCTAGCCTGGAAGAATTGACCCTTAAAAAAGAGTTAGAAGGCTTTCTCATGCATTTCTCAGCTGTCATAGGGATTATTGATGCTGTGGCAGCATAGGAAAAGTATGAGGTTTGGATGGTAAGGGAACTTGTTTCTCCATTTATTTCACACATGCAGCAGTTTCTAGCATCTACTTAGATATTTATCTGCTAACAGAAGAATGTGGAAAGCAAAGCGACTAAGAGTTGTGTAGCTCAATGCCATTAATGATCTAAGCATGAAAAACTTTGACCACGATTGTCTTCAGTGAGAGTTTATGATTGAGTAGTTCTCCCCACCAACTTCCTCCTTAGGCCTGGCTGTTACACACAAGGCATTGCTCAAGCAGTGAGAACGGTACTGATAGCTTTCAAGATCTCACTGAGACAGATAATAACCACAGATCTATCTCAAACTAGGAGCTGAAAGAGCTGATAGCAGACACCTAGTTCAACAGCAGAAGGCCAACTGAGTATTCCTCAAAGCTATGATTATGTGTCAACCATCTTACCTCATAAATAATGAGCAGCTCAAGAGCTCCTTCAGCTTTCCTACATGGCAGCGGGCTGTGTGACAGTATCTGTCCTCAAGTAGGGGCACTTAAGGATCTGCAGAGATCCTTACACCTTAATATCGAGAAGCTTTGCTGGTACAGATCCTTGGCAAGTGATTTGGCAAGTTTAAACATTATCTTCAGTAAGATTATATCTTTGATTGTGCGTATAAAATCCCCTCAAAACATAAACTATTAACCAAGGCTGGGACTAGGAGTGGAGTCAGCTGCACCTGGGCTCCTTACCACTGTGGTTCAAGGGGTTAAGGAAGCAAGGGGATCCACTCTGAACCTTGCGACTCCATGGGAGAACATCCTGCACCTTTAGACACAAACTGTTGACCAAGTCTGGGACTAGGAGTGGGTTCAGGTGCACCTTAGCTCCCCTGAGGAGGAGAGTACAAAGTAAGGAGATGCACTCTGAGCCTCACAGCTCAATAGGAACACCTCCTGGATGAGTGTGCTTAACTCCACCCTCTATGCAGTAATTAAGCTGGTGAGCTGGTGTACCTTTCTTTTTCAAGTCTTATGTCATTATCTTATTTATGATTAAGATTTGTTAAATCACTATACCACACCAATATATGTATTCTTTCTTTTCTCTTATGGGTGTAGTTTCCATCTGCAGTAGAGCTACAATTCTTCTATCTTGAAAGTCAAACTTTTAAGAAATGATTTAATTTAGATGTAAGTGCTTAAGATTAAGTACTATGGTTTACATCTAGAAAACGAGACTGATGACATGTGTACTTGGAGGCAGAAAGCAGTGGGCCTATTCTGACATTGTTCTGTTTAGTTCAGTGGAAGCATTCCCAATTTAATTGCTCAGAGATTCAAACTTAAGTCCTGCATATGGGCAAAAGTGGTTTGTGTCCGTTTATCTAGTTCATAGAAGAACTCTGGGCTGACCTTAATCTGGTGGGATTCTAATGTGCTATAAATTAAATCAACAAGAGCCAGAGGCTGGTAATCAAAGTATGATATGCATGTGCCAAATCATGGATGAAGAACTGAGTAATTTCAAGCAGATACGGCTTCCCATGTGTGCGATGAGAACTGTCTAGCTTGCTAAGTTAACTGGCTACAGAATTTTTCATTTTACTCTGCTTTTATTGTCAAACAAAATTTGTTGCCATTTGGCTGTCCTCCACTGGCTTTCAGACACGAATGTTGGATGTTGCTGCTAAAAAAACTTATAGTTGCTGCCTTTATGTGACAAATGGATGCCAGACATGGTCTGGAACTAATTCTTCAGCACTTAAGGGCAATTTACAGTACTTGTTACATTACATGCAAACACAGGTTTCTGCAAAGTCAAAAACTGTTTCAAGGATAGAAAGTAGATTGAATTAAAGAAGCTGAAATTATATTGGATTGCTTCAAGGGCCATTTGTTAATGTACAAAACACCTAGAAAATCTTGTATTTTGGAAAAAAAAAAAAAAAAAAAAAAACAAAAAAAAAAAAAAAACACCACCCACCCAAGCAATGATAAAATAATACAGAAGATAGCTGTGTAAAACACAGCAGAGCTGAAGGAGGCTTAAGGAGAATCTGCATTGAAGTGTTATGGGAACACTGAAAACTTTATCTCCAAAATTTCAGTGCTGTTTTGTGGGTTTGTTATTATCTTTAAAGTCCTTTTACATGACAAATTCATGTATAAATGTCCAGAATTTAGATTTCATTTTTCATTTCTGAATTTCAAATTGCTGAGTGGAATCTGAATCATTATTGTTTATCAGACAGGTAAACTGAAGCACAAGAGATAACATATTTGGGGTTACGAAGCATATCATTGATGAAATTGCAAATAACATTCAGCTCCCAGAGTTAGCATTCAGTAGGTTGTGCTGTGTCCCCAGCTGCTCATTCATCACTTGGCCCATCTTAGTCTGATAGTGCAGAGCTCTTATTCCCCAACATTTTCCTATTCTACTTAGAAAGAAAAAAAAAATGCAAATACTGCTGAATTTGAAAACAAAATCTTTGTGGTTTTGTTTTGTCTGTTTGGTTTTAATGATAACTTTAACAAATAGTGAGGAATTTGTAACCAGGTTGCGTACATTTTGAATAGAAGGAAAGATGTATTGAACTGCAACTTCCCTGTCAGGAGAAGAGTTTTGCACTTATATAGTTTGCTGCTGGTAATCTGGATTTGACCTCGGATACAAAGCAAATAATTTAAAGATTTTATTTTATGGCTTTAATGATTTGGATAAAATATAAAATAAATCTATGCAGTGAAGTAAAGGTTTTCAGGTTGTGTGAAATGACTTCAGCAGAGCTGTAGATTTTCCTTGGCTTAAAACCTGGCCCAAAATCAGATTTGGTTGCACAGCAGACAAGAAGTCTCAAGACATTCAGAGGAAAAATAATTCAAAGTAATGTAAAATAGCTGGCAGGGTCTGTAGTAGAGATGGAACTTAATTGTATTTCAGAGAGGAGATAGTTAAAGCTTGTAATGAAGAGATTACTTTGTGTCATTTGTTGTGGGTTCTTCAGCAATTATCCGGAATGTGGTTTGGATGACATAGCTATACCCTCTCTCCCTCCAGCAGCACTTGAAGCATCTTCATGTTGAATTTCAAGAGCCACTAGAGAAAAGAGAGACAGAGACTGGTGTTAGATCCTGGCTGACAAACCGCATTGGTTTTGCAATAATCTTATACGTTGTAGCAGGAGTGCAAAAAGCATGAAGGGGGTTCTGAGAGCAAAATGCTCTTGTGTTTGATTTACTCAAAAAAGAGCACTGAAGTGATTAAAGTGAGTAAACCATTTCAGGGAGGTGGAGAATATTCTCCTGTTCTTGTCTGTTTAGCTCTTTCAGAAAGACAACTTGATTAGTTTTGTTGATTTGGAAAGAATTTGGTGCAGTTATACTATTGAATTGTGTTAAATATTTGAATTAATAGAAAAGATGGATTAGACCTAAATTGATAACGTCAGAATATGTTTCTGGTCCCTCCTCTTTAAGAAAGATGCATTTCTTCTGGGAGAGATAAATGGAAGATATTCTAGGTTTATTAAAGGAATGGAAAGTCCTTCACAGAAAATGATTGTTGAGAGTTAGGGGGAAGATTCTTAGCCCTTAAAATTGTGATTTATTTATTTTGGACAGTTTTCAAAGAAAGATGGGTAGGGAGAAAAGGGGCAAAAAACCTAACTTTTTAAGATGAAGCCTGAATACTTTCAGACAGATCTGAGTAGGAAAGAATGGACAGATGGAGAAAGGTATGAAATCACTCTGCCGGAATGTAGGTGCTCAGAGATGAGTAAGATCTGATCCAGAAGCTGCAGAGCTGTGGTAGCCTGGCACTGTGACCCAGATAATGAGACCAGCCGAGTGGGAGGATGCCTGCACACCGCACTGCTGTAATATATCTGTGAAGCTGCAGTTGGTTGATTTTAAGCCGACACTGAGTGCAGACAGAACTAAGATGTAGTTATGTCTTTTTGTATAGAAATACTCTCTATTCCAGTTAAATGCTATTTGTGCTGCTTTTGTACTATAAGCATGGAAAGCTATAGCGTGATGCTGAAGGCTTCTTGGGATGAACGTAAAAACCTTTCCCATTGGTCCCAGACTATGCTAACCCAGGAGGAGAGAATTTGTCTCCAGTTTATGATTCCATTAATGGTAGTAAGGAACTCAAATTGAAGTATTTATCAAGATATGTTATGAATCTATATCGTGGATTTCAAGTTGCAACTGCAGTCTCTCTAAAGCCCTCTTCCAGCAGAGTGAATGTCCTGTATAGATTTATCTTTCTCTCATTCTGTTTTTCTCATACTCTGAATTGTAATGGGCAAACTCATAACCTGCAGTTAGGGAGATGCTGGGGAGGTTTGACAGACTTACCAAGTGGATAGCAATGCAGGATTTGGCTTTCTAACCCAGTTTTGGAGTTCTCGCCACTTCCCAGGAGTGAAATAGCCTGAATGTGTTGACCATCATCATATGCAGGTTGTTTAAGGAAGCAGTGCAGAAAGAACAGATTGCTTGAAAAGAACTTGATGAGTTTTTCATTAGCTGAAGGAGTTTTTATTATTGTTTAATTATAGTTCTTGAATATGTTTTGAAAGGCTTGTAGATAATAGGAAGAGCTCCGTAAACTCGAGTGTTTTGTGGGGCCTTAATAGTCTGCTCTTCCTGTCCTTCCCTCCTTCTGCTTTACACTGGGAATTACTTCTGCCTTTGCTAACATGCTGACAGCCTCTTTAACCTGCAGGAGATTGACAGCTTACTGCTGTGTGGACAGCCCTGCACTTAGGCAGGCTAAGATCTGTGTGCAAGTGTGGAATTGCAGTCCACAAGGAAAATGCTATTTGAGATGCATAATTAGAGGATAAATTGTTATTTGTCAACCAATATAGAATAAAGAAACCTATATTTATCTGAAGGCTTATCATTAGTTGAAGCAGAGGGAAGATTTTAAAGTTCAATTTCAATAAAGAGTAGATAATACGGAGCTGAATTTCTTAAATTAGCTGCTTTTATTGTAGTTAGTACTTTGGTTAATCTTTTTAATTTATCACTTAGTACAGGGCAATTACCCACCATATGGAAATAAACCAGTTTTATTGTATTTCTAAGATACGTTTGCACTGTATAAACTACAGTTAAACCACATCAACTGTGTTATCAGTCGATGCAGCAGTGGTAACAGCTCTATTGAGAGCTCCAGGTAAATTTCAGATTGTGACCTCTTGCTCCCTCTTATCAGTTCAACACTAGGTAGAGAAGCTCTCCTTGGGAAATCTGACTTTGATTAATGCTGTTCTTTCTTTAATTGAGGAGGGCCGATTGATAGGATAAAACTTCATGGATGTATTTCAATCATTTGATGTGGCAAATCATCAATTATCATTATCTAAATTAACACAGATTGGCACAAGAGCAGAAAAAGTAAATTGCTTTATGGATTACCTCAAGACGTTGCATACGTAACTTATTTGGCTTAATAGATGTATTTTTTGACCTGATAACCTGCTATATATAGGTCTCTTAGGTTTCTACACAGAGGTAATTATTATCATCTCTATTCATTGTTTTCCCATATCGTGTTCAGTGGGAGCTGCTGGTATTTAAAACACAAGACAGGAGTAGTGGAGAATGTAGAAGAAAAGAGGTAAATGCCAGTCCATTTCTGCAGTGATAGTTATCAAATGGTTATTTACTTTGTGTGACATTAGCTGACTTCTTCCAGTTTCTAGTGGAAAGAATTAGATTTGGCTATAGTCTAGTACCTAGCTCACTTCAAAAAGCATGCAAATAGTTTGCTGGCATCTTTAAAGACAGATTCAGCTGAAAAACTGAAGGAAACTTACTGTCCTTACTGGAAAATGGCTTTCTCAGGAATCTTTATTAATCTCTCCTTCATAATACAAACTGTATTTATACTGTGGATGTGATATTCTGGGCTGACAGTCTAGCACTCTGTACCAATACTAATCTTGCTGCAATTTGATCAAGTCATGTTGTAAATCACATTAGTAAAGACTACACCATCCACCAGTCTTTAGACAAAAAGTTGTTTCCAAAGAACAGAATTGTTTCAGTTCTTGGTAATTTACTCACTCTTAATGCCAAAAATATTTTTAAACAAAATTGTTCTCTCTTCAGGTGTGAAGTAGAAACACCCGTGCAACTATTGCTGTGTTTTTCTCCATTTCCCGTTATTCTGTGAGAGAAACTGAAATGGAGGAGGTGTTCTGATGTAGAACAGTTTGGGAAGGAAAGATGGGAGGTTTTGGGCTCCCGGTTACATTGAAGTCACACAAATTAGAATGAGAAATATAGGATGACTTGGGGGAGAAACAACTTTATTTAGAAAATGTTGATAGTATCTAAAATATCCTGTTTTCTCTACAACTCCATTAAGCACAATGTATGAGCATAAGGTAAACTCCAAGCATGTGCTTAAAACTCTTGCAGTGTGCTGTTGTAGTTGGTTAGAACTCACTGACTTTCTTGAATTGGTGCCCTGGGATAGCTACTTTGTTTTATACATACATCTTCAAGTCATAGGTTCCTACCTATATTGCTGCTGCCTTAACCTCACCAGAGAAGGTGAGCATGGAACATTTTTTTTTTTTTTAAATAGCTGATCAAATGTTGCTTCTTTTGGTTATTATTACATTTTTTAAGAAATTATTCACTCTAAAGAAGTCATCAGTTATCATCTGTTTTGAAGGACAAATATAGCTTTAATGTAAGCTGACAGCTTTAAATATTCCCTCTGATAGCTAGATTCATCATTGTTGACATGGCTAAATGCAAGCATGCATGATTTCTGATTGCTGGGCTGGATCTGGAAAACATGCAAATTGCAATCTCAAGGTCAAAAGTAAAATCTGGACTTCTTTATTTTCAGGATTGTGTCTTAGCATACGTTTACTTTATATTAAAACTTAAATTAATGCCTCTTTACTTTTTTTTTTTTTTGCAACAGTGTTCCATCAGTATTAAAACACTATGTTAGTAAAGGAAAATTAAAGTCACCAGGCAGCAGCATGGAGGTGTGTACATAGGAAGAAAATACCAAGCACTACGGGGACTTTTAATCTGCAGACGAAAATATAACCTGACCCAATAACTAAAGCTGAATCTAGAGAAATTCAGTTGAAGAATTGGACACATTTTTAATACAAAGGTTTATTGATCTTTTACACAAAAATATCAAAAGTAATAGTGACTTCTCTATTTCTTCATGACAGGAAGTTTTTAGGGAGATGGGTTCAGTGTCCTGAAGCGCCTTCACCCTGTTTGCTTATGGGAATGCATTGTTTAGATGTAGAGATTGTTGTGTACCTATTGTTTTGTTTTTAATGCTAATTAGAGACCTGATAAAAATTAATATGAAGTGCTCTTGCTATCACATTATTTCATTGATTCATTACGTATTTACATACAGGGAAGAACACTGTCCCTCTCATTACAACATTCTTAAACTTCAGGGAAAGTTTCCCATGTTAAATGTATGCAACACACAGCGTGGATCTAAAATTAGTATTTGGTTTTGAGTATGAAATAAGAAATCCAAGAAGATATGTGAAGATATTCCTTAATAAATGAGGCTTTGGAATAAACTAGTGATGAGCTTGAAGATCAGAGGAATCATTTGTTAGCTGGTGACGTGTTGTTGTTGGTATGATAGCTATTCCAATTGCATCTTCTGCTCTATTGCACACCTAGTTCTTTGACATAGTGTAGTCTCAGCTGCTGAGATCGGCTTTAATTTACTGTAAGCTGAGATGAGCTGTACCCATCATAGTGACAAAAGATGTACCTGAACCTTTTGATGAGGCTGCAGATCTTTAACACATCCCAGACGTGCATATTTTCCCCCCTCACAGTTCAATGAACATTCACTTCAAGAGGCAAGCGGAGAGTGAATAGTTGTTTACAAAGATGTGAGCAAAACTGTTTCCCTCAGGCCAACATACATTTAAAAACCCATTTTAACACATGCATTTATACTGTCTGTTTCTTACAAAAGTGATGTATCTACTGAATCTAGCCACTTCCTAATTTTTCTATCAAAATAGAAGCTAAAAAAGACTATTTCTGGTTTTCTTATATTTATTACTTCCCATAGGGCTATATGTCGATGAGGATCTTTCTTTGGTCATGAAGAACTTTAAGGAATAGAGTACCCACTTGGAAGAGGCTTTCTCTGATCCCTGAATTTAGAAGTAATCCAAGTCCATCTGAGATGTTGCAACACCAATTCTACTAGGGTGAACTTAGCCTTCAACCCACAGCCTCCTTCAAGCAGTTGCTTAGATGTGGAGTATGGGTTGTATTTAGTAAGGCACTGCCTTGTTAACGGCAAGCACTGTAAGGAACAAGACCAACACCTCTCTTGCATCATTTGCTACATTTTTTCTGATGGTTGACTATTTTTTTATTGTTCAAGATTTAGCTCAGTAATTGAGTTAAACAGACAATTTGTTTACACTGGGTAAATCAGCTAATGGGGAGAGACCTGTCTACTGCAGTTATCGCAGTGTTGCATGTATGTTATGAAGAGAAGCAATGAACAGGGTAGCACTAGTCATTAAAATGAGCAAACTTAGGTTACCATCTAGACATTATGTTAGCAGAATGAAGCTGTGTATCTCCACACAATTATGAGAATCGAATTTCATTCTTATTCCTCAGATATGCTTGTTCTCTTTCTCTTCCCTGGAGGGTCACACCGATCTCAGGTGATGTAGACCCTCATGGAACCTGATTAATTGTTTCTGACTCCATCCTGCAACACTGTAGTGTATATATGATGAAGAGGGAATATGCTGATACATGTTAAACTGTAGAGACAAAATTCTTGAGATTTGAAAGTGATTGCTAAAGTGGCTGAAGAAGGTCATACATCCCCTTCACAGGTACTCTGGTCTTTCAGTTGTGCTGCAGATTGTAATCTTTGGCATATAATATTTAAAGATTTCTCAAAAATACTTGATTGTACTCATAGGTGGTTTTCAGTATATCTCACAGCTCATGTGACCTGCTTGCTTTTCTAAGTGGGGATTATATACTTTCCAGATGACAATGATTGGGACCTTATCAAAATCAAAACTGCTTCTCAGTCTAAAGAGAAGGCAAAGTTAAATCCTAATTAAATTCATTATAAAAAATAACATATGCTTCCTCCTGTGAAATAGCTTATGATGAATTTTCTTCAAAGTGGTGTATTGTGCAAATGATTCCCTTTGTTATGAAAACAACCAAGATAGTGACTACAAAGCAGGTTTTTTGTGGCTTCTGAGTTCTTCTGAGTCATAAGTTTATAGCAGAAAATGGGGGGATTGGTAGCTCTGATAGAAATACAGTGGACAGAAAACATTCCCTTCTGACCAAGGCAGCACATTTCTCATCAGATCAGCTTTGCTATCACATTTCCATGGTGGACCTTTGGAAACGGAGTGGAAGATGAGTTCAGCTATGGGAATGTTTTTAATCATTTGTTTATCTCTGTCATCTTCTGGAAGGAACTTGATGCCTCTGTTAGAAAGTTAAATGGCATTGAGACTTGCTGAAGAAGTCACGAAATGGGTGGATTTACTACTGTCTTTTCACGAGTGAAAAGGTTGAGCACTGCCAGCTAGATCCAGGCACCATGCAGGGGGTACTGCACAGCTCTGCCAGGACTGCTCATTCTTCCATGCTGCCCCAACCTGGATTTGATTGGCACTATTTCCAGTACACTTCATTTCTGACATGCAGTGCTCAGTGCTGTCCTTGGCTTCCACACAGTCCAGGCTGTCATCTTTTTCCTGAGCTAAAGAGATGTTTGTAGATTTGTTAGTCCATTATGGACAACTGCAGCTTTGACTGTTCCAGTTCACAACATCAGCTCTTGCAAGCACTTCTGTCATGGCCTTCAGCATCTCTGCAGTCCTAGACCAGTGCCTTTTGCTGCTGAAAATCAAATGTGACTTACATTCTGCCTCTGTCATTCCTCACAATGTGTTTTTGCCCTGGTGAGCATAGTTGCAAAAATTTGCTCTGAGCTAATCATCTGAGCACAAAGTGATCAGGAAAAGCCCCCAAGCTGCACTGTGGCACTTCTGAAATAATGGTCTCAAGATCATTTAGTGGGTAAAGCTATTTACAGTTTCACTTCACTCAGAAATAATTGCAGGAGTGAAGGAACCATAGATGGGAAAAAGAAATCTATTATATTTATGTGAATGTATTATTATTTATTTGCTTATGTGCAGAGCCACTCTTTTACTAGGCTGTAGCCAACTGAGAGCTCTCCGTTCTCTGCATTTGTTAAAACCCTTTGCAATCTCTGCTGTTCCTACAACTGAATATTTTGAAGGGTATCATAACCACAGATAATCTCCACCTGGAGAAAGGAGCTAACTGTGCCAGGAAAAAACTATTCTTAGAGACAGACAGTTGTACAAACTGTGGAATAGAGAGAAAGGATGCTGGGATCCATGAGTTATTGTTTATGGCTGCCAGCTTGAGATATTACCATTATGGCCACTATGCAGCATTAGGTCTTGATCACACAGGGCTCTGCCAAACTCCTCTGCACAGAATAGCCCCTGATAGCTACATAATGGGTGAGTGAATTAGACTAATGTAGGAAGACAGAATAAATTCAAATTCTGTTGACCTACTGGTTGTTAACTATCTCTATATCTTTGAGCAGAGCTCAACTGTACCTTTTTTTGTATAATGAAGTGTGGTATTTTGATTCAGAGTTGTATTCGTAACTTGCGATCCTGGGAAAGGAAGTGAAAGATGTGTAGTGGTTTATAGACTTGTACAAATGTGGTTTGTTTTATGTACTTGGTTTCTTCACATGGAGTGGGTGAGTTGAAGCTTCACTTTACCAAATGTACAGTGATTATATGCCTAAGTATTTATCTATGGATTTATTAGTCTAACTCTTCTTAATAAAAAGTTATCAATTATTTATCTTGAAGTAGAAAAGCAATGCTGAATGTGAGAGTTGTCAGAACTATACAGCCATGTTCAAAAGTTGTGATTGTTAGTGGACACATAGAAGATTACATAGCCATATTCTTTAGAGCATCCATCCTGGAATGGAAATAGCTTGCACTGGATTATGATTTTCACAAAACCCTGGAAGTGCTTAGGTAAAAAGTGAATTAGCTTTTTGGAATTGTATGTCAGTAGTTATGTTCAGATCTTTAGCTCTGAGTTAGTCAGGACTAAAAGTTTAACACCAAATCCAGCTAAGCTGATAACTCCTAAACTGTGCCTTTTAGGTTTTAGTCAAGTTATACATGCTGTTATGTACTTTTTTTTTTACAAAGATTGTAAAATATTTTAAAGATACATTATCTTTTGGGACCTCTCTTCACTGATTCTCAACCCACAGCATCCTGGCAACAGTGTTATCAACTGCTTGCAAGGAGAAGTTGGAGTAGGAATACATGTGTTTTTATCTTTTTAATGCAATTCCATAATTGAAAATTAGGAGACTATGAGAGAACTCTGTGATGAAACCATTCTTCCCAAACAGCCAAGAAATGTCGTATGTACCCTTTGTGCTCTATGAACCACAACTAGGACATTTCTGCTTTGTTCCACAAATCTATTCCTTTTTTAGCTTTTTATGAAGAGGACTTTGGTCTTTTATTCAAAATATGTTCTCAGCTCTATGGGAAGGGCCTTGCAAAACAAAAAAGCATTCTCCTGTACTGTGGCACACTGCAGTCCTTTACTCTTAACTCTTAGGTACTCTTAAAATTACAGTGAGTGGAACTATTAGTCCATAGTGCAGAACAAAGTGAAAAATATAGCGTGGTCTGACTCTGAAATCATGGTTTTTATTGTTGTTGTTTTTTTTTTAAGGTATATTTTGCCAGAATGTGTTTCAATAAGCATTTCGTATTTTGCATTATTATTATTAAAGTTTCAGATTGGTGATTACTTGAAAGTCCAGAGTACTAAGGACTACTTGGAAGAGCTTCTGCTCCAAAACCTTGTGCATCTGCTATACAAGCTAAATAAGTATATTTGTTAGTGTTAATCAGCTGTAATACACAGCTATGTGTTCCTGATCATGGTCAGTTGTCAAAATTAAAGCACTGTACTTACAAGATAAATTATAAAAATGGTACAAGAATACTCTTATTTTCCTGAAGTATATTCCCATGTTCCAAAAAATCTTCCAGGGTCAGAAGTTTTATTTACATCTCCGAGTTTAAATCATCAGTGGAATTTTCTTCTGCAAATGGGTCTAATGACTTTTTCAGTCTGTTTGTATTTGTGGTACAAAACAAGATTCCATCCTGAAAAATCAATATCACAACTGTAATTATGAATTCTGTGGAAAAAAAGCCTTTCTATTTATTTTTCATAAAGTTTTGGCTTTGGCTTATGCTGTCTCCTCCTTATTGTGAAATAGTTACTAATTGTTCCCTATTCATCTTATCTGTGCCTTTCATAGAATTGTTTATTCCTCTCGTAAATCTTCCTAATCATGTCTTCCAAGTTGAAAAATCTTCATCAATTTAACTTACCCTTATACGTCAACCTTTCTCAATTTGCCCATTCCTGTACCTTCTCTAGTTCTGTTGTATCTTTGTGAGGTGAATCTGACTTCTACTAGGATCATTTTTCCTCTGCAGAAAGGACTAGTATGCATGTTTGAAATATATGCAGTTCGAAGTGCTGCTTATCAGTAAAAGGCAGCCAATTTCAAGCACTGGTGATTACTCTTTATTGCTCAAAGGTGTACCTGAAGCACACCTCTAAGCACACCTGATGGGTACTGATATAGACCCGAGCTTGCATATTGATAAGTGTGAACTCCAGTTTGTCACAGTACGCTCAGCTGCAGATTCTAGTGTAGTTTAAAAAAGCTTATCCTTATCCCACCACTGTCATTCAGGATCTTTGAAATTCAGAGGGCTTTGGATTATGCCACAGAGTGAACTGGACCCTCACAGGTGTTTTTTGGTGGTGGTGGTTTGTTTTGTTTTGTGTTTTTTTTCCATCAGCACGTGACTATAGACCTGTTCCTAGTTTAAAGGAAAAAGAGGGAGATTTTCCCAGAGCTTCACCAGCTCTAATGACTTTTGGTATAAGCAGAACGAAACAGTGGTGCAAGAATTTCAAAGCCTTAGAGATTAACTAGAACAGATGGGTTTCAGGGAATTTCAGGCTGCAATTTTAACTAACATATGTAGCTTTATGGAAGTTGTACTTATTTTCATAGACAAAATGAATAACCTAGGATTTGAATCATTGTCCCTTCCATTTGTGGGCTAAGCCTTTGTTTCTCCTCATCAGACAACAATACTTGGGCTCATATATTGTAAAGACTCTCTTAACCACAAGTCATTATAGAAAAGAAGGAATGTAGGGAAATGAAATGGCATTTCTCTTTGTCCCCATAGGAGATTTGAGAGAGGAGGAAGGGGACTGAAAAGAAAACCAAGGATTCTATAGAATTCTAATGCTTGTTGAATGTGGTGCCATGGTGTTANAGCTCTAATGACTTTTGGTATAAGCAGAACGAAACAGTGGTGCAAGAATTTCAAAGCCTTAGAGATTAACTAGAACAGATGGGTTTCAGGGAATTTCAGGCTGCAATTTTAACTAACATATGTAGCTTTATGGAAGTTGTACTTATTTTCATAGACAAAATGAATAACCTAGGATTTGAATCATTGTCCCTTCC
>PPHD01011514.1:0-12659 GCA_002909625.1 Bambusicola thoracicus
AAGAAAAAGAAAAAGAAAAAGAAAAAGAAAACAAGAACACCACAGCTTTAACATCCAGCAAAATCAAATGATGGAGAGAATCTGCAGAGCGTTGCACACAGCTCATGTAACACAACAGCCAACCAAAGTTGTGTGCTACATGCTGGACACTTGGGGCTGACTGAAAAATATAATGCAGACAACTTCTTAGCTGAGTTTCATGGTGATAGAAACAGCCACACATAAATTGGCTGCATTCAGTGTGGGATTAGCAAGAGAGAAAGTGATCAGATTCACTGTGGCTTTTGACTTCCAAAGGAAGAAGAAATATGGAAGCATCAATTCATCAAATTAATGAGAAAGAAGCAAAACTGAGACAGATACTGTATCACTGACTAAATCAACAGATTAACCACTTTCTGTCTAGAGGGTGTCATTAATGGTCAAACCAACTTACCACTCTGCAGTTGTGTATTTTCCTTTTTATCCTCTTTTGCAAAGGTGAGGGAATGGTAGATCATATTCCTGCATGTCTCTTGTGTCCTGCAAGATCTTGTGGATTTTAATCATTTACCCATGCTGTAGTCATACATTCTGCTGGACTTGGATCAGTGTCCATTCTCCTTCCCTGTCCCACTATTTAAATGGAAATTCAAGAGCAGACATAAAATGATCTCATAGAGTTCTTTAGTGAGGAAGAGACTAAGAAGAGCTTGAGATCTCCAGTGCTAGAGAGATTATGGTTCCCTGAACTCACAGGAAAACTAAGCTATGTGTTACGAAGAGTAATCCTCTCAATATGATCTACAGTTATAGTAAGAGAAAGTACAGACAGAAAGGAAGTACTTAATGTGACAACTTTCAAGTGTTTTTGTTTGTTTGTTTGTTTGTTTTGTTCTCAAATGATTGAAATCTGGCTGCAGATCTAAAAATTGCAACTGGCATAAGACAAATATAAAATATTGGCATTTTCCTAAATGATAGAGATACCTTTAACTACACTGCAGCTGAATGTGTTCCATTTATCTTGGTAGATCAACACACTTGTGTGTTGGTAGGTATATCTAAAAGAAGTTTCTCTGCCTAGACTGAATTTCTCAGCTGGCTTCACAGCTGCTCCTCAAAACAATGGTGTGAGTTTACACACAGCTTAGGAAGAATTTTCAATGCATCCAATATTCATCTTTCTTTCAGTCATCATCTGTTTTCCATTTTCCTATTTGTTTCCTCATTTATGCTCAGCTGGTCTTTCACTCTGTTCCTCCTTTGGCATCATTTCCATTATTACTTTTCCAGTATCTTACCTCCCCTACCAGCCCTCATCTGGGCCATTTGCTTTGCCCTTTGTTTTATTCTTGTCTTCTGGACTGGTCTTGCAATAAGAGATGACTGCACAGCAGGGAAATCTTTCATCTTGATGTTCAGCCAGTAAACAGAAATGTTGAGCTGACTCTCTGGGGTGAAGATTTTCTCTCCCCATCAAACAGACAAAAGTAAAGCACAACAGCTTTCCCCAGGTAAGCCTCAGAGCTCTGTCCTCTGCCAGGACACTCCTCATAGATTGTTTGGGATGGGTCTTCTCCGAACTTTGCAATCAAAACTCCCAGTTCAACAGCATGGACTTTATTGTTGTGCTGTTTACGCGTCATTTCATTTTATCTCTAGCCATTTCATATTCTGCAAAATATATTTAATGATGCATCCACCCTTTATAAAACACATGAATACACATTCAAATAAAAAATAAAAAAAAAAAAAACACCAGAATTTCATTTTTTAGCAAGTCCCAGAAGACTTTAATCTATGTATGTAATCAGACTCAAATTTCTCAGGATTTACTTAAGATTTTCAAAGGAAATTTCAAGTGGCTGATATAGGCTAAACCCTAATTATTGAAAATTAGGCATTTCATCTGACTCCTGTTTGTTGTTTGTTCTTTCAATTGCGTGAAAATATTGTTACCTACAGAAATCCAGTATTTCCTTCTAGTTATTACTAGTGGATTTAGGAGGCAGAAGAGAGATTGCCTGAATAATCTCTCTCTTTCTCTTTTTTGACAGATTGCCTATCAAGTAGATAAAATTTCAAGAAATGTATGAAATAATGTTTCAAGTCAAATGAAAAGGTTCTGGCACCCTAGATCTGACATCTTCAAGCTTGTGTTCAGTGGGCAACAGTAGATACTTTCCCTTCTTAAATTTTTCTTCTTACTATGTTTTATATTTTCCATATAATTTGGAAGATGTTTCTTTTCTTTTTCTTTTTGTTTCCTTGAGGTATGGGATTACTTTTTCTTTCATTTTTGCCTGAATATGAAATAATATGCCATGACCTGGACAGAAAAAAGGGAATTTGTATTTGATGAGAAATTCAAGGTGATTGACATTTAATTCTGTGTTGTAAACTTACTCTCCTGCAAAATAGAATGATTCCAGTTAACTGGTTCCTAACGAAATCATCCAAGGAGCTTGCATTAGTCCTACCTGCAAGACAGCTGTTTGGCTCTCCCACTAGTTGGCTTCCCACCAATGCTTTTAGGCAGACAGCCAAATAGAAAAGTCACCTGAGAACAACCTGCCAGGTGGATGTGAGAACAGTCACTCATAAGCCAAGGGAGACAAATGTCGTTGGGCAGAGAACATGAAAGTCCAGGGAATCAACCAGCTAAATACTTGAAAATCCAAATTTTTAAGTAACTTAAATCTGAAGCAGCTTGCAGCCAGGAGTCCTGAAAGAAATGTCTATGATCCTCAGAATTCTGATGGTTGCTGAAAATAAATCTTAAGACGCATTAATACGGAATAAGGTTTATTTCTCAGTGATATTCAGTGAGTAAAAAGGGATTATCTAAGTAACTACAGGCCTGTTAATCTGATATCACTCTCCATCAGAGAAGTCCCAAAGCTGATATAAGATTCAGTTAATGAAAATTAAAGGTAGAATTATAATTAACACTAGTCAATATAGTTTTATAAGAACAGCTCATGAAACTAATTTGATTTTCTTATGTGATTTAATCATATATATGCACTCAATAATATATGAGTACTTACATTTATTAAGATGTTTGCCTTGATACCATGTGATATTCACTTGAAAAAATGAACTCTGCACGTTATCAGTGGGGCATACATTAAATGGCTTGATCTCCAAGAGAGTAGTTAGTGAAAAAAACACCATCATCAAATACAGACGTTTCTAAAAAGATTCTGCTGGATTTGTATTATGAGAAAGCATATCTACAAATGAATATGTCTCTAGACATGGCAAACAGTGACTTGGAGAGGGTTGATAGGATGGTATGAACACACTCCGTGAATTCCTAGAGGTTTGAGAGGGAAAAAGGAAACATATCCTTCTATAAAGAAAGAATAAATCAATAGGAGAGACAACTGATGTTTATGCTCATTGGGTTAGATAGGTTGTTGTAAGAGAATACATGTAGGCCATTCCTTTCTCCACCTAATTTTACAGCTAAGGTACATATATGTTAGCTATAGAAGAGCAACAGGAAATAGCTTTATAACATAGGGAGTGATGCCTTGGCAGTATTTTTAGCTACTGATCAAGTTATCAGTCACTAAAGAGCTTTCTGACGTATCTGGAAGGTTAGATTAGATATATAAATGATTGGGCACAGTTTTTTAATAGCAAGGATGATTGCCAGAAACAGTGGTGACTTCTCCATCCTCTAGCATTTGCCTATAATTACTAGATATCTCCTTTCAGGAAAATAGGATTGTCTCTAGTTAATCTTCACTCACGAGCTATAAAATGAGAATATATCAGAGAAATATGAAGACTTGAGTAAATAGAAGTTGAAACTGAAGAAGAGAATATTGTTCTCAGTCTTTCAAGTTCACAGAGATGTCTAAAATGCTGTTAACGGATGAATAGTTCTCATGAAGAACTCTGTATAAATGGCTATTCCACCCCAGTTACTGGGAATAGCTCATGTAAACTACATGAGCCATATTTGCACAGCATAGCACAGAAAATGAAAGTACTTAGAAGTGGTTTAGTTAGGGATAGTTGTAGCACGTCAGGCCAGCCCTTAGAATATAACAGTTCTACTGAACCATCGAAGAACATCTCCTCCAACTGCCTGACCTCATTAGCATTAGCCAAAAATTAAAACATACTCATGAAGGCATTATCCAAATGCCTCTTGAACAGTGACAGGCATGAGGCATCAACTAGCTCTCCAGAAAGCCTGTTTCAGATTTTGACCACCCTCACAGTAAAGTGATTTTTCTTAATGTTCATTCTGAACCTCCCCTGGGACAGCTTTGTGCTGCTCCCATGAGTTCTGCCATCAGCTATCAGCTACTGGCACTTCCCCCTGCTTCCCTCCTCAGAGAGTAGTAGGGAGCAGTGAGGATACAGCCAACTCCTGCATCCAGATCACTGACAAAATATTGAACAGGACTGAAGCTAGTCCTGCAGAATACCATTGGTGATAGCTGCCAGCCAGGTGTCCCTCCATCTACTGCATCACTTGCATAGCATGACCTTGTTTATCTCACAGTTGGACAATTTGTTCAGAAGGATACTTCTAAAATCCAGAAAGGTGAAGATTCTTAGGTGATGTAAGCCTGATATTTCCCCTTCAAGCAAAGGTATTTGGAATCTGGTTGATTATTTTCATAAACAAAGTTTTGCACAAAGCCTCAGATACTAAAGGGCTTTTTAGGCATGGTACAGAAAGAATGAACAGAAGTGCTCTTAGTGTGTTACAACTCTTAGTGTGTAACAAAAGATCCATCTTAAAATAAATAGTCTGATATAGAAATGCCTCATAATCTGTTAGAAAGTAATTCTGGTTAGATTATTTACAGCTGTAGGACACTAAAAATTAAAATTTTCTCTTCAGCTAATAACCTTTCATCTGATTCTGTTTCTTTCTGCTGTATTAAGGCTCTGTGTTTAAGAATTCTCTGCAGTTCTCAGATTAATGCAACTCAGCCTATTGCTAATAAAACAATCTTTCTCCTTTGCCCTTTCTAAGTTGATTCTTATGCAAATTACATTTAAGGAGTTGGTCTTTGGATTAAGATTCCCCACTGATGGATAGGTAATTTGCTGTGGCAAATAGTGCCTCCCTTACACAGATGCTTGAACACTGGTTCAATTTTCTTGATCATCAGTAATGATGACATCTGTTAGCCTGATTTTATCCAAGCACTGTGCAAAGATTTTGTTATTTTACAGCATTTACACATCTGATCATTGCTGACTGTTCCCACTGCTTGAAAGTGCATCAGTGCTATGTCTTTGAATATACCAGCTAGATGTTATAAAGAAAGGCTAGATTTCATGCCTTCTGTGGCATCTCTAAGGTGGTGTGAGTTAATCAACGGATAGCCAAAAGCCACACAGATGGAAACATAGCAAGGAAGATACCTGTTCCAGGGATACTGGAACAAGTATCATGGGATACTTTCCCTTCAATTCAGCAGGTCTCTGCAAAGGCTGTTCTCTGCAGTCAGTAAAACATTATGCCTGTAACTGTAAAGGATCATTTAACCTGCAATAGTAACAAAAAAAAGTGTCTTGAAAACTGTGGTTCATCCTGTGATTGAGACTCTCCTAGGCGAAAAAAAAACCCACCTCAAACACACTTATAGATGCCTAGACTTCCTCCAAAATTGGGAAAAATCAGTACTCAAATTTTCAAAACCATTACTCACAAGGTCAGCATGAACTCATTCCTATGGGAGCACCACAAACTTTGTCATTTTCCAAAGAGGAACACTGTAAATGGCCCTTTCCATGGAGTGTGCAATGACTGCCTTTAACCATATTAATATAAAAGTGGGAAAAGCCTTCTAATGCTAATGATATTTCTCCCTTTTAATGGTGAAATAGCCCAAGTAAATAGGATGGCTCCCAAAATATGTTGTCTTTTAGAAATAATCTGGGAATTTAAGTACTTTCCAGATCTTCAAATAGTACTCCTGGCTGTTGTTTACCCAGTGTGGCTCTGGTACCAGAGCAGTTGGTCCCAGCAGCTTTCAAAAAGACAGACACTGGATTTCAGTATTGTGCTTTGTACAGAGAACCCAGCTGCTTGTCACCGGTTCTCTCACCTATGTCTTATTCCTTTCAGACCTTCAGCCCAAACAATACAAGAAAGAAGCCATCCAAAAGGCATTAAGTCTAATGTCTGGATTGAAGCAATCTTATTATTAATTCTGGAAACAGTATTTTCATCATTATCTGATACTATGGCATCTTCTGTTGTGGAAAGAATGAGCTTTGCTATATTATATAAATTAGCTGACTTTTGAAATCAGGCAATATATCTATTAAAATAAGAGATAACTTGCAGCTATGGTGAAGAAGTACATACTGATAGAAAGCCTAGAACCTGGAGCTCTTTCTCAGATCTGCCAATGAATCATGCAAGTCAATAAGAACATATTTTAGTTGCAGCATTTGTAGACCGGGTTATATGTCTTCAGTTAGAAACCTTCAGTAGAAACTATTCAAAAGTGGATGACATATTTCTCTTTACTGCATGATATTCTACTGGTGCTACAGAATCTACAGCATTTCACATATTCACTTCATCACCAGAAAAAGGAAGAATCCATAAAATCCTCCAGAATGAGTGGCATGCCATGTATACTTATGAGTGTTTATTGCCAGTAAATTGCACATAACTGCATGCATACAAATACATATGTAAAGATTTTCTCAAAATGAATTTATAAAGCAATCATAGAAAAAAAAAATGAGTCAGTTTTCAAAATGGAAAAAGAAGTGAGAGAACAAGAAAAGTTACCACCAGAAGTAAATATTCACAGTGAAAACAAGCTGCTCAATGAGATATACAGTGTGCAGAATGTCTTAATTATTTCTGTATAATTATCCTGGTTTAGCTGTTGTAAGGTTTTAAAACTTGAAATAACTATACCTAGGGGAATTTAATATTATCTTACAGGAAAGTCCTGTGATTTGGGAATAGAGGATCTCATGTATTGCCCTTACTATAAATGTAATCATGCCTAGAAAACATGAGGAGCAGTAGGGAGGACATTTCACTAGTGGAGACCATTGGAGGTACTGAATAATGGTGCAATATGAGAGCCCATAGCTTTTCTTTCGTTCTGAGAAGACAAACGAGACATCAGCCTCTTTCGAAATAAGGCAGAATCTCATATCAAAGCTTGTATGTGCTATGCAAGTTCTTACAAAAGATCTTCATAGTTAAGAAGACTAGGGACCACAAAGGAAAATGGAAGCTGTGGAATGTAAAAAGGAAAAAAAAAAATAGTGTTTCTCCTAAAAGAGGATGTATTTTTATTTCCATAGCTAGAGAATTTCCAGGCAAAGGAATCCATCTTGTGCTACTAGGCAATACAGATGCACATATACATAAACAACCATGACAGGAAGTGTCTGCATACCAAAAGCTTAAATTAATAAAGAAGCAGACAGACAACCTTTTTTGCCGTTTCTTTACCTTTTCTAAATTCTGCTGTTCACCCTAACGGACAGCAATATAAACTCAGATTTAAAGTGTGTAAAAGCACATTAAAGAAGGACTTCTTAAGCTCCTGTCCTGTTACCTTAATGTTCCACTCTCATTCATACTGAAATGTACAAATTTTCTTCACCTTCAGAGTGAAATGGACCACACCTTTCATTAACAAGGCATTTGATTGCATGCCGTAGGTGTCATCCTGCTTACAAGGAAATGTCATATTACAATAATGTGCCCATTAATATTAATATAAAGAACCGTATTCATGAAAATTAATGGTAAGTTATTTATCTTCTTTTAAAATAATTTAATAGCTAGAAATAAGGAAGAAAGCTAGCAGCATACAATGATCCTCCACTCCGTGGAGCATCAGACAGTACCCATCATCTAGGTCCAAGCGAGCTGAAGAAAACCCTGCATAATTTGTTCTGCTCCTTGCTTCCAGATTGATTTCATAATAGTAATGCAGGGAGAAAGGGTTATGTCACCTCCATTTGCACTTTCAAGCTCAAGAAATCATAGAATTGTTTGAGTGAGAAGGGACCTTTAAAGGCCATCTAGTCAAACTCCCCTGCAATGGACAGGGACACCTACAGCTCCATCAGATTGCTCAGAGCCCCATCCAGCCTCACCTTGAATGTCTCCAACGGCGGGGCATCTACCGCCTCTCTGGGGAACCTGTGCCAGTGCCTCACTACCCTAATCATAAAAACCTTTTTCCTTACATCCAATCTAAATCTCCACTCTTTTACTTTGAAACATTTCCATTTGTCCTAGGCATTATGAACTCACACTGGAGGAACATTGACTTGGAGACTATCTGCACCCAAGTTCTCTATAACCATTAAAAAATGTAAATGCAAATATTTGCCGATTTACCAGAGGTTTTTTGTTAAACCATAGATTCCAGTAATGAAAGAATAAACAACCAGCAACTGTATTTATGAGCCCATTAAAGGAACCATCTTAGGAAACTGCAGTTAAAGTCTGTTTATCATTGCTGCTGTATACTGCTTCCAGAAGCTTAACTTTAATGAGCTATAAAAAGGAAAACAAGCTATTTCTAATCAATTCTCACAATTTAAATAATAATTAACAAATAAATCTAGCAACTATAAAAGAAAATAGTAAGTAGGAGATAGAGCTCCAGTCAGGAAAGGACGGCGTGTGCCAGACACCATACAAGAGTACACAATTCCAAACAGCATCAAGACCTAGGCTACTAGAGCCCATGGAGTTATACCACAGCCGTGACAGCTCTTTGCATGTAAAGAGCCAGTTCTCCTGTGGAAATAGCTGGGCACAGCAGTACCAGTGTGTACTTGAGAGTGAAAAGTGAAGGGAAGAATCAGGGTCTGGATTCAAGGTCGGTGCAGATGAAGCTATGGGGTTGATTAGTTTCCGGGAATACCATCCTGCTCCTAGATGGATCCCTGAACAGTGGAAAAAGCATCAAATCTTAGAATCACAGAATATCCTGAGTTAGAAGGGACCCACAATAGTCATAGAGTCCAACCCCAGTCTCCACACAGGACCACTCAAAACCCAAACCCTATGTCTGAAAGAAGTGTCCAAAAGCTCCTTGAGCTCCAGCAGATCAGGGCCATGCCCACTGCCCTCTGGAGCAGAACCTTTCCCTAGGCTCCCCTGAATCAGTTTCCTTGGGTCCTGTCACTATTACCTCTGCTCCCTGTGAGGAGCTACAGCCACCATGAGGCCTTCCCTCAGCCTCTTCTGCTCTGGGCTGAGCAAACAGAGGGACTTGAGCTCCTCATACATTTTCCCCTCTAGACTTTTAGCATAGTGACCAACAGCTCTCTGCTCTACCTCAGAGCCACTTATTCTGATCTAGCTGTGATGTCCCTGTAAATTGCAGGAGTCTTGGACCCTCAGAGGTCCTTTCCAGGTGGCCTTTCAGATGACCTTCAGAGGTCCTTTCCAACTCCAGCAATTCTATGATTCTAAGACTCTGTTAGTCTTCATGGTATACACCATCTTCTTGCTCCTTCCCAGATGGTTGAACCGTTCCTAATCCACACAAAGAATTTTCCGTAATTTTTTCATTCTCTAGGATGAAATTTTGAAAATGGAGTGTGGAGTACATAAAAATTCCCTCCATTGTGGACTGTCACATTTGAGGAAATCCAGGTCCTTCAAGGCAAAGCCGAAGTTTTAAACATGCTTTTTTCTTTGTATGAGCCACAAGATGCTTGCTGAAAATTGATTTAAGAAACAAGCCTATTTATAAATGTTTTTTAAGGTAATGGTTATATTATTATGGCATCCTTTGGCTTGATCTGCTCCAGTGCTTTGCCCTCACTTCCCAACAGAAGATTGCAAGAATGGCTATGCTGGGGCGTGCAAATGTCTGTCTGGCCCAATATTTTCTCTACTGATGTGGTCAAAAGCAGATAGCTAGGAAAAACACAGTAATAAAATTAATGAGGGGCACATACAATGATATTTCCCTCATGCACTCTCCCCGCCTCCAGCACTCTGTGGCTCAAACACACTTTGTGCTTAATAGCCCTTGAATGAATAGTTCTCCCATAAATTTGTCTAGTTGCTTTTTGAGTGTATGTAAACTTTTGACTTCCAGTATATCCTGTGACAGTAAGTTCTGTAGTTCAGATATGTGTTGTGAGTTCATAAACTGACACTTGATAATTTTACTTGATATCCTCTCATACCTGTGGGAAATGATGAACATTATTTTCATAGTCAGCTTCTGGAAGTTAGAAAGTTCAATAACATTTGCAGTCAGCTTAGTCTTAGAATTAATATTCCTTGGCCAGGACAGGTTCTTGTACAGTGTCCAGAAACAGATATTGCCTTTTGCAAAATGTGACCTTATTAATAACAAAGATATTAATTGACTTCAACTGATATGGAATAAAAGGAAAATTAGAAAAAATAAATAAAACACAAGGGAGAACATTTACTTTTCAAACCTCAGATGCAGATCGGTCAAGGTATAGAGAATATAAAAATAGGTGTCTGAACCTAGCAGTGTTATTTAAGTGTAAAATCCAAGCAGATTCTTGGACCATTTCTATTCCACAGGGGTGACTACTCATATGAAACTGAGCACACAGGCTATATTTCAGATATTCTCCTCCCTTCAGCAATTCCCATTATCATCTTAAGCATTCCCTGATACAGCATGCAGATTTTAAGATCATCATGTTCCTCATCAGCTGTCAAGGTTTTCCTCTGTTTGTGAATCTGAACCTTAATCTAGTTTGACTCATGTATATTTTACTGCATGCCTGCTTGCCTCTTTCAGTACATAAATATTTGCAAAAATGTGACCTTAGGTCTTGGCCCAACTCCATTCTTACACAAAACAGGGTTGATCAACCCAGACAATTTACATATACTCCAAAAATACTCAGAAAAGAAACCACTTTTTTTTTTACCTCCTTTGAAGGAGCAATAGCAAAAGTATTGCTGAAGCATTAATAGCTACAGCTCTGATATATATTTTTATTTATATTAAGGGAAAGAGATAATGTAACAGGCTTGGAAGGAACATAAAATAAATGAACATGTTAGCATTAAAAAGAGATTAAATAAGTCACAGTACATAAAATTAGTTTATCTGGCTTTGTACACTGGACTGAAGCCGATATGGGACAACTCAGCTTTCCAGGGAAAACCTCATAGTGCTGAAAGCTTAAACGTGCACTGTTCTGTGGGAGATGAGACTCTACCATACAAAAAAAATTGATTTTGTACCTGAATGATGTGTGTACTCTGTAGGCAAGATATATCTCTCTTTATATTGATGAGTCTTTAAAATGTATGCAGCTGGAGAACTCCATCAGTTGCTACTTACACTGAATATTAAGCTACCAGGGAAGAGGATAATGCAAATTTCAGTTACAAGTGAGGTTTCAAAGGCAAGACATTTACATCAGGTCATCATATGGGTAGTGAAAAACCATTAACTACCACTTACATAGCAGTACTTCTTTTCAGCTGTTTCATCTCATTTCTGCTATGCATGTTGTGTGGAATTTTTTCACTTTAATTCAGTTGTTAGTTCTAAGTTGTTAAGAAACAGATTTATGTCTATAACTGTTATTTTAGCTTTTGATTCTAAGAATAAGTAGTAACAAATTGTCTACCTCCTAAAGGAGTTATGTACCAACATGCCTTTGCAGATCTCAGTTATAGTTTCTTCAGATTTCAACAAAATAGAAGGAAAACATGTATTTAGCCCAATTGCTCAAACACTGTTTGAGTTCATTGACAGTGAAAAACTCTGAGATACTGTAAGAAATTAGCAATTTTGCTGGTTAGATACATAGTGCATCATCCCTGAGTAATGAAAAACAGAGCTCCCAGCTTCACATATTGATCCAAAAAATGTCAGTTTTGAATTGATGGTCATTAGGAAGTACATGAGTGTCCTATTGCTTGGTTAAGACTCTTTGGGTATCCTACTATTTACTCCAGAATACACTGTAAAATACTGCAAATTTTATATGAGATAGAGGACAAGGGGGAATGGTTTCAGATTAAAAGAGGGTAAATTTAGATGGGATATAAGGAAAATTTTTTTACAATAAGGACAGTGAGATGCAGGCACAGGTTGTCCAGAGAGGTGGTGGATGCCCCAACCTGAAGATATTCAAGGTCAGGCTGGACGGGGCTCTGAGCACTTAGTCTAGCTGTATGTGTCGCTGTTCATTGCAGGGGAGGTGGTCTAGATGACCTTTAAGGGTCCCTTTCCTACTCACACAATTCTATGATTCTATGATAAGTCAAAATTTTTGTTCTGCTTTACCTCTAATGGCACTGTGCATGAATGAGCAGAATCCAAAGGATTGCTGCATGTCTTTTGTTAATGCAAACAAATTTTATATCAGTGTTTGAATTGATTTNCACAATTCTATGATTCTATGATAAGTCAAAATTTTTGTTCTGCTTTACCTCTAATGGCACTCTGCATGAATGAGCAGAATCCAAAGGATTTCTGCATGTCTTTTGTTAATGCAAACAAATTTTATATCAGTGTTTGAATTGATTTTATTTTTTCTTTTCCCCCAAATTCTTAGAAAGTTGGAATTTTTAATTTTTTTTTAATTTATTTTTTTTACAGCTCCAGTTTCTTTCAGCTCTTGTTTATCCAATGTTATACAATCCATGACTTCACAAGAAAAGAATCAACAATGAAATCTTGCTC
>PPHD01011515.1:0-18762 GCA_002909625.1 Bambusicola thoracicus
CAACAAACCCACGGTGCACAGTGAGGGCTCCCAGGTGCAGGGTCAAACTGCTAATAAATAACCCGTCTGTCGAAGCGATTCCCATTGGTAGGCTTGCTGGGGAAGCGACGTGATGCCCCGTGGTGTTGTTCTGATCTGCAGCACAGTGTCTTCTAAAAACAAGAGCTGAGTGATTCCAGAATTTCAGGGAATGTTCTCGGCACAAATGGGTAGCATTTGTCCACACTGTGCGACATCAGATGAAGAATGATGTTTTATTGAAATAACTGCTTAGTACCTCTCTCATCACTGCGCTCAGGGCAGCTCATGATTATGGCTGAGAGATTTTCTGTAGGTAAGCGTGGATGGTGGCTCATTTTCTGTGGCCTCCCTTCTTTACCCCCCATTTGCTTCTTTCCTCCCTGCATACCTAGGAATGCGCTGATTCCAGCTGCAATTTGGCTTCTCTTTCTCCCTCGCCCTCCCTGGCACCAGCAGGTGCAGGGCTTTGGCCAGGCCGTGGGCCCAGAGGCCGAGCAGCGGGCTGGGCCACAAGCAAGCACTGCCAAGTGCTAACTCTGCCTCAAGGCCTCCGCAGCAGTGACCAACACAGGGGTCACACGCAAAGTCCTCCACAGCCTGGACACTGGATCCCCTCTCATAGGCGTGTGATACTTGCACACACATACATCCACATGCATCTTCCACAGTCCTCTGGGTTTTCTTTTCCTGAAGAGCAGGAAAAACAAAAACATCCCTTGAACAGGGACAGAACTGACTGTGCTAACCTCCTCTCATAGATGTATCTCACTGTTGTAATCTGAGAGGGACTCCTGATGCTTTTGAAGGAGGCCCTTTGCTGCCAGAAATCAGCAGAGCCTGATCTCCTCTCTCCCTGACCTTTAGGGCTGGGGCTGTTCAGGTCCCACAACTCTCTTACACCTTTCCTTGTGCACTACACCGCTACCCAAGAAGATCAGAAAGAAGAGCAGAATGAATTTATCTTAATTGGCACTCCTTGGTGTTCTCTAGACTGATGAACTCCCATCATTGAAGTGTGTGATTGAAGTACATCTGAAGGTCAAAAAGTGGCTTAAGAAAATAAACAGAAAGCTTTCTGGCTGTTAAAAACTGACATGGAATTAGGTACTTGTGAGGGAGAGTGATGCATGGAGAATGTCTAGTAAAGAATGTGGGGAATTTGGGGAGTGCGAGACGCCTGTGAGATGCCACACTTCAGAGGGTGCAGTCTGGGTCAGAGGGTGGGTGAGAGGAGCCTCTCTCAGAGGACTCTTCTTTATGCCTTCAGACAGAGTTGTACCTGAGGTCTGTCCATATCAGTTATTAGTAATGGGGAACAGTGAAAGCAAATTTTAAACACAGTCCTGGATCTCTGGTGTCTCCAGAGCAGGACAGATGGACCCAGCAGCTCTCTCAGGACAGGGCAGCTGAGGAGCTGCTGCTGCCTGGGGGTGACAGCAGCCCCCTCTGACAGCACTGCTCTCCCGCTGCTCCATATGGGGAACCAGCTCTTGTCACTGCACAAGGATAGAGGAGCTGTGTCAGGAGTTTCCCTGTGTTCTGAGAATTTTTGATACGTGTTTTCGTCTTTTTACTTTTATATGCTGTATCCAATGTGTATATATTTACTCAGGCAGCAATCCAACAATGGAATACTCCGTTTCTCTGGATTTGAGAAATAAGGCACAGAGCCAGAATGCCAAATTTCCAGCCATGTTCCAATTCTGATTTCAGTTAATCCAAACCCAAATACTCAAATGTATTTAAACGTCCCTTTGCACACAAAGTATGACAGAGAACCAGGAAACCAATAATTGAGTTAACTTCCTCAAAGAAATAAGAATGCAATTAATTATTTAATATTATGACCAGGCCCAAACCGGTTGCAAGGCACCGCGCTGCCACTAGGCAGCAGCTGGCTGCTCCAGCCGAGTGCTCCCTCCCAGATCTGACCCACTTCCCCCTGCAGTTAGCTGGCCCACAGGTGCACAGAGCAGTAGCAAATGTCAGCAGTGACCAGTGAGACTGTCTGGTCCTTCTCTTAGGTTACCGGCCCCTGAATCTTCGTTGTTTACAGACTGGCACTTAAAGGCAAACAGAGATGAGGGCTCAATTGCGTTCTGTCAGTGCTTTAAGACAGTGCAGATGGACTTGTTCTTGGTACAGACAGCAGATCTCAACCAAAGAAGACAGACTCCCTCATAGGAAAGGACTCAACCATTCAGGAAGGGGAAATGCTGCTTCTATGCTGCTGTGGTTCTGTACACCCCCCAAAGTCCCAGAAAAACTGACAACGGGGAGGCAGAGTCTCCAGCCCTGTGCCACCCCCAGTAGAGAAGCACACAGCCCTGTTGTCATCAACCTGAGAAGGACTGGGAGGAGGAAACAAATAACCTGCTGAGACGGGCATGGATAACGGAGATGCATTTTGAAGCTGATGTAAATGCTGTTGGGTGACGCCGGGTGAGTCACTGCAGTGGGTGGCAGCAGTTTCACATAATAGCGGTATCATCTGCCTTCTCCCATTGCGCTGACACACGCCGCAAACACAGGCACTGTGCAGCAACCGGTGACTCACACCCTGTGTACCAAACTGGAATGGCTGAGGCCGCACAATATTTACAATTGCGTTTCACATCTCCACTTACAAAGCGGTGCGCAGGGAGCACTGCTGGACCGCTGTTTCCTCTCCCAGCTGCTCTGGCTGTTCCTGGGGCTGCCTGCACCATACCAAGGAGAGCGCGTGGAGGGGTCTCAGGGTGAGCTGCTGTAGGCCGAGCGGTGCTTGGGCATAAAAGAGGAAACGAGCAGCGAGTCCGGCTCTTTCATAACCACATCTTTAAGGAATGACATTAAATGCAGAATAATTGCACTCAGGTAAGTTTACAGTCCCATTTGGAAGCATCTCAGCAGAGATATTGGAGCTGGAAAGAAGATTCGCACAGCAGGGGATGTTTAGCTCAGTTGTGCTAAAGCTTAGAAATACCCCAAGTGCTCATTGAATGGGGATGATCTCTGCTGTTTTAAATCATCCTGACTGTTAAATTGCAAAACAGGATTTAAACATCCAGAGTGATTACTTCTAACTGAACTGTTACCTAAAACCCTGATAACACCAGCAGATACAACCTGCCAGTTCTCTCCTTTTTTCCCACCCTCCTGGCAGAGCAGAAAATGGTGCAAAGCATAAGAAGAGTAGAGAGGAAAATGTTTAGGGTTTACAGTGGGCAAAATACACTCTGCGTGTGTGGTGTTAGCAACTCCCCCTGGTCACATAGCTCTCCATGTAGCACAGAGCCAACTGAGTGCTTGCCTAGTGCCTTACTAATTGTGTTTAGATGTTGCTGTGTTGTTGCTTTGGGCTGTTATAGTCTATAGCAAAATAAATAAATTACCTGTAACCAATTAAAACATAGCAGTGCCTGCTTAATCTTGTACTATCTGCAGATGGAATGCATCTGAAGGAAGAAACGGGAGCTATTTTAATTGAGATTTGTGTGCTAGGGCCATAAAACTTCAGATTCATTCTGCCAGGAACATCTTCAGTGATAAATTCCCACACAGGATGCTATTCAGTGCCATAAAACATTGAGTTTATGACTATGTTTTGTGCTTTACCTTTTTAACTAGGGACAAACTGTTGTCTTAGAACAGAGCACAAAGAAAGCAGGTTATGTGGAGGAGCTGTGCAAGGCTTTGGGCAGTGGGAACAAAGCCACCACCATGCGGTCCGAGGTCCCCGTGTCACCACAGCTGGCACCCAGGGCAAGCAGCTGGTTTTTAGCGAGTCCTTCTGCTCACTTCTCTCCCAGTACCACCCATAAATTGCCCTTGTGAGCCGTGTGAAGCTTTCTTGGCTGTAACTGTTCAGATTGCACTGGAGCTGCAGCACTCAGGCTCCTTAGTGGATAGATGTTGGAACACTCTTAAGTAACGCATTGTCTGCAGCTGACAAATTTGGTCCTAGAAAATAGTTATGTTTCACTACATTTATTTTAATAGGTCTGGGATACCCAAAGGGGCCAAAGGGAGATGGCTTACCATCTTCAAAAGGGAGATCTCTGCTTGCTTGTCACAGCGTGGCATTGCCTTGCTGCATGGGCATCTGCTGGAGGTTCTGATGCCTTTCAAACACTGGGCTGAAGGGAACGGCTATTGAGAACAACCAGCAGCTCTGTGTGTTAAAAAGTAGTACAGCCAAAACTGCAGGAAGCGTTCAGGTGTGTATTTTCCCAAGGGCATATATGTCCTCCCATTGGAAACAGCTCTCCCTGTACAGAGTCATAGAGTCATTTATGTTGTAAAAGACCTCCAATATCACTAAGTCCAACAGCCACCTAACACTCCCAAGTCCACCACTAAACCATGTCACTAAGGTACTGTGGGACAAAGAAGGTCATTACCTTGTAAATGAGTAAACAAGCTTGGTAGCTACTTGCACCAGACGTAAACACGCATGAGGCGCCTGGTTGGTATGTGTGACCAAGGGGTTGTTGCATGGGTATAAAAGGTTGTAAGCACCTACAACAAAAGTCTTTGTTCTGCACCAGCAACGGAGTCCGTGACTCTCCTGCCACAAGCTACGTGTTCATATGTCTCTTAAATGCCTCCAGGGATGGGGACTCCACCACCTCCTCAGGCAGCCCGTTCCAATGCTTGACCACCAGCCCAGTGAAGAATTTCTTCCTGCTCTCCAATCTAAACCTTCCATGGCACAGCTTGAGGCAGTTTCCCTGCGTCCTTGATATTTTGCTTCGTACTTTTCTGAAAGCCCCATTTCTATCATCACCCTGCCACACACCTCTGCTCTGCTGAGCCATTTCCACCCACCTGCCATGCTGGAATGCCAGCGGACTGAGTTCATGCAGCACAGGGTGATGCCGCCTTCCGAAGGCAAAGGTGCCATACCTTATTTCCACAGTCAAGGAAACTCTAACATGTTTAAAATCCTGACTTTTCAGAAGTTAGAGGTGAAAGTAAAACTTTATCTTTCCACATACTGATGCTGAAGTTTGATCTGCACACAGCGTGCTGGACGGTCTCTCGCAGGGGCTCAGCAGGAGGGGTGAGCTGCAGCAGAGCAGGTGATGTGCAGGGCAGGGGCAAAGCTCAGCCAGGGACTTCCCTTTGGAAAGCTCAGGTGACTGAAATTTTCACTTCATCATCTGAGGAAATTTAGGTACCGCTGGGGCACAGTTATTCACAACTAGGAACAGCTATTCTTCTGGGGGGTTCAATCTAATTTGAAACTAAATTGGCAGGCTCAGATGTGCAACTTTGAAGTCTTTTGTTATCTGGGCTTCAGGATTTTGGAGTAATCTTTAAACATGAAAACATGAAGAGAAGTGGAAGGACAGGATAATTAACCTTTTTCTGATCATGAGCTGTTTGGAGATATCTCTCCAGACCTTCAGGTGTATCTGGAAAATGAGATGTATATATCTCATTTTCAGTAAGTCATGAATAGTAAATTGGCAACCTTGAATGGCCACATAAGATAAATGAATGCCATTGTTTCCCTGTCAGAGGATACGCATAATGATGCACAGTACTGTGGGAATCATATGGTACCCATTTGGAAATTATTTTAGAGAAATATTTGACTACTCAAGCCAAGAAAATGGTATTTTAACAGTATTCATTACAGTAAAGATCATTTCCTTGAGGTAAATACCTGCCTGTTAGGAGGAGAGCTGACTCGTGGATATGGTGTGAAAGCTTCAGCAGTAAGCTTGCTTCCAGGCATATTGCAAGCTTACAGTGATGAAGTCCAACAGCTATAACACAGGTAATTAATTTCTCCTCAGGTGCACAAAATACCTGTCGAGAAAGAACAAGTTTTAAAATACTGGTGTCCAGATTTAGTTATATAAAACTATGTACATATCTTGAAAATATGGAATGTATATACAGAACATTTGTAACACTAAGCAACACTGAATTCTTGCGTCTGTATGTCTATAGGCTGACTTGAGAGCAATCAGGTTCTGGAATCACAGTGCTGTTGTGTGACATCCTGAAAGGCTGCCCTAGAATAACACTCACACAGAAAGGGACAGTCCAGCCCATCTTTCTGCAGATGCCATAGTTGCCCAACTGGGCAACTCCTCAGTTTCTTACCAGCTCCCTGTATCTGTGGGGTGCTGGTGACTTAGTTAAGAAGATGTTGAAAAAACATAGGATATAGTACTGAAATCCATAAGGGCTGCACAGATGACATCAGGACAAGAGGTGACACCTGGTTTCCGAAGTACAGCAGGACATAACCTGAGCTGATAGCTGGCAGCCACTGGCGTTGGTTGAACCAAGGATCTTAAACGCCCTCCTTCTCTTTTCTGTGGTATTTTGGCTCTCTGAGGGGAGAGATCTACCACGCATGAGGCTACACGAGTCATTAACAGACTGGTGCATCTATCAGGAACGCAATGGTGCTCAGGATACTCTGTATACCTACAAATTAGGAGACAAACTGCCCTTTCCCACCTAAGCATGGCCCTGAACTGCAAGGTAAGCAAGTGAACCTGAGCTTCTGCCTGCTTTCCTGTGCAAAGGGAAGAGGTTTATGAAAATCCCTTCTTCATCCCCTGTCTATTCTGAAGCTTTACTCCCCATGCCATGGAATAGACACAGAGAGCAGCAAATACAGAGTGTTACTGGCAGCTATTGGGAACACACCGCTGCGTGTCATACACCAGGCAGCATGAAACCAGAACAGCTACAGCACAGCGCATACTCTGTTAATAGGATTTATGTGAGACCATACTTGTACTAATGATTAATAGACAGAGATCACATTTTGCTTCATCGCTAAGCTCCTGGCATGATGGTAACAGCACGACAAATTAAATGAGACAAAAAAAAATCGCGTTCCCAATCTCACTCCTGCTGGGCTGAAGCACTTCAGGTGCTGAAGGAAAACAAAAAGTCATCAAGTTTCTCCCAGTGCTATCACTGCAGACTGTGTGTCCAGCAGCAGCCTCTCCTGCAGCACTGCACAGATGGGCTCATGCCAAGGGTTGGTTTGATGCGGGGTGTTCTGATTCTGAGGGCAGTTTTCTGTTCCATGCTCTTCCTTAATATTTCCCTTAATATTTGACAATGAAAATTATCCAGCCTGTCATGTGAGTGATTTAATAAAGCCATTTGGCCGTTTGGATGTGAGCGCAGCGGTCTTTGCACTGCCACCTTCCTGCTTTCATTAGCTGAGGAACAGGAAGGCGGTGTGCTCCTGTCAATCTTTTACAGGGCTCTGCAAAAGTGAGGGTGGTTTGGTGTAAGGCCCAGAGAACCTGCTTCACCTTTACAAGCTCATTGCTCTCTAGTGGCAATAGTCGTAACAAAACAGAAAAGCAAGCCCTGTATTGTTCTCTCGTTTCTAAATGCTTTGGAGGCTGTGTTAATAAACCACGTCTGAAGATGCAGCTCCTATGAGTGAAGACAGAGCTTAAACCAAAGTGATGTAAAGGGATGTGAGCGCTCAGCATGCTGTAAGAGCCTTCCCAATGTTTAAGTTAAAGCAAGGCACGTCAAAACACGCCAAAAACCTCCCAGGGGTTCTGTGGCAGTGGGTGCTCTCTGGAAGTCACTTCACAAAATGGCGGTGTGGGCTGAATACCTGAGAAGCCGTCAGCTTCCAGAGCCCGGGGGTCATCAGCAACATCAGAGCCCTCTGTGTCCCAAGTCCATTGCGAGTCCAAGTGGGCCCTGCGGGGCGGGGCAGGAAGCCAAGGCCTGCTGAGGGCCCTACAGCACTCTCTGGGAGCAACGGCATTCTGCTTCAGCTGGACGCAGCTTCTGTGCCACACCGTGAGGTGCTTGGAGCGAGGTGGCCACGTCTGCCCATCTACCAATTGAAATGAGAGAAATGTTCATGTTTGATAAAGCTTCCCTCTCACAGTATGATCCTGCAGTGCCTGAAGGGTGTGCGCCATCAGTGTGACAGCATCCAACCCCTGTGTGTCACTGGGATGGCTGGCTGGCCCAAGCTGCATTCTGCTTTGCAGGAATCCCATCTGCAGCACTGCTCGTTCCTGGCTGCCTCCCAGAGTGTGCAGACAAGGGCATACGTTTGCCTGGAGTCAAGCACTGATTATCGTGCCTTCAGTTCCCAGTTTAGCAGCAGCAAATAGAGTGCTGCAAAAGCCAAAAAGTGAAATCGAGGAGGGGCACGTGGGTGTACAAGGCAGGGGTGCAAGACACAAGCATGATGAGGGGCCTGGAGCATCTGAAGTGCTTGGTTCAAGAAGGACTCTAGAGAGCCCAGCAGAGAGCTACAAAGATGATGTGGGGCCTGGAGCATCTTCTGTATGAGGAAAGGCTGAGACCTGGGGCTGCACAGCCTGGAGAAGGGAGGGCTGAGAGGGGACCCCATCAATGCTTGTAAGTGTCAGAAGGGCAAGGGTCAGATGGACAGGACAAGGGGCAACGGGCAGAAACCACAACACGGGAAGTTCCATACAAACACGAGGAAGATCTTCGTTGCTGAGAGAGTAACAGAGCTCTGGAGCAGGCTGCACACACAGGCTGTGCGCTATCCTTCTCCGGAGATACTCAGAGCCCACCTGGGCTGCTGCAGGGAGCTGCTGTAGCGGGGGTTGAGCTGGGTGATCCACAGAGGGCCCCTCCAACCACTACGATTCTGTGACTCCGTGAGGTATGTAAAATGGGTACGTAAAGCAGGCTGCAGAAACGGGCCAAGAGGACGGCTGCGCCGCCCTCGCTCTGTAAGCAGCGGCCACCGGCAAGGTGCGGCGGGGGAGCCTGGGGCAGGGGGCGGAGGAAGGGGAAGGGCTCGGAGAGGGCGATGTGAGGGAGGGGAGGGGACAGCGGAAGGAGGGAGGGAGGCCGAGGGAGTTGATAAAGGAGTGAGGAGAGCACACCGGGCGGCGATGGGGCGGAGGGAGTGAGCGAGCGGGAGACGGGAAGCGAAGGCGGTCCGTGCCGTGGTTGTGCCCGTGTCCGTACTGTGCCCGTCGCCGTGCCTCGCCGAGTGGAGGGAGCGACGCGATGATGCCAGGGCGGCGGCTGTGAGCGGCGGCCGCGATGGGCTGCGGGGGCAGCCGCGCCGACGCTATCGAGCCTCGCTACTACGAGAGCTGGACGCGGGAGACCGAGTCCACCTGGCTGACCAACACCGACTCCGAGAGCCCGCAGGAGCCCGGCGGCGCCGAGCCCGGCAGCAGGGAGCTGGGCGCGGGGCGAGCCGGTGAGCGGGGCCGGGTGGGGGCCGCCCTGAGGCGGGCTTCTGCGTTCGCGGTGCGGGGCCGGCCGTGCAGAGCGCTGTCCGTGTGCCTAGTGGCACGGTGTGCGTAGGGCTGTCTGTACGCCTAGGGTCGCAGGGTGTGTAGGGCTGGCTGTGTGCTCTACCCGCTTTCCAGAGGACGTCTCGTCTCTTCTCCCACCGAGGCATGCAGGCGGCGAAGTCTGGGCTGGAGGACGCTGCGGGTTTGCGGCGCTGCGCACCGGAGCATCCCCTATGGGAGTGCATACAGGGACCGGACAGCCGTGCCCGGCTGTGTGCGGGAAGAGCTTCTCCGTATCTGGGGTGCTTGGGTAAGGCAGACGGAAGGGAAGAGAACTCGGTTTTTTTTTGCTGTGGAATATTTGGATTTTTTAGTAAAACAGCTCATTTAGGAGATAGGTTTAAACTGACGCAGAGGTGGTGATGCACCAGCCTTCTTCCAGGTGCCATCAAATCAGGGTGATGGGCAAGATAGGAAATTGATCAAGTGGTGTCCTACCAATGTGCTGGCTGCCAAACTGGAGTTTCTCGGTTCTTGGAACGTTCTCAGTTGTGCAGCTGTGGTGTTGCAGCAGGGACAGAGGTGGGAAAGGGAACAAGCAGCTCTGGTCTGATGTGGGGTTCCTAATGTTTTCAGAATCGTTCAGTGTGCAGCAGTATCTGGAAATCTCAGCCTAGGTGCAGAAATCTGTTGTGCTGGGTGCTGTACAACACAACATGACAAGGATTGCTGCCCAGGTTGATTGTAATTTGTGTACAGAGCAGTAAATGCCTGCAAGCAGCTTCGGGGTGGGAGGGGGTAACTTTTAAGGACTTCTGTACTGAGCTGCAAGGCACCAGGATGAGATCGTGTGCATGGCTGAAGGCTCCCATGGGTGGGCAGCACAGGCAGCTGGAGAGGGCAGAGGACCACTCTGCAACAACCGAAATACGGAGGGGGAGCTGGAGTGGGAAGGGTACACCGTGCTCCTGGAGACCAGGGGGAGACTTCACAGCAATCCCATAGGAAATTGTGAGAATTTGTAGGTGTGTTGGATGATTAAATGCTGTATGAAAAATAAGAAGTTAGTAGTGATTTTGAAGAGGCTTGAGGTGATATTGGCTGGGAAGCTTGGATGGAGGCAATGGTGTTATCTCCATCAGTGAAGGATGGACACAGCAAGAGGTACCCCATGCTTACTGTTATTTTAGCCATGTTTAGTTTGTGTTGGTGGGCGAAGATCATAAAGAGAAGGCAGATACAGCCTGAGATTTGATATTGGATAGGAGGTGACAAAGAGGTAGTTCAGTAAGCATTCTACACAGAAACAGTTGAACTTACAGATGAGAATATTGGAGATAAGGGGAGAACAAGAGACAACTCTGAAATGCAATAGTAAATGATTTGGAGACGAGAAATGCTCTACACAAAATCTCTCCTGCAAAAGAGATTAAAGAATAAGGAGTGGACATACTGATAGGAGCAAAGGAAGGATGGCTTCAGAAGGGAGAGTCATCCTGACCACAGCCGGGCTGGCTGTAGCCAGCACAGGGAGCCCAAGGATGCACAGTGGCCCCAAAGGGTGTCTGGAAAGTCCAGGAGTACTTCAGAGTGGGCTGTCGCAGGATAGTGGGTGAGTAGGAAAGGAAAGGAGTGAGGAGAGGTGCTCCAGAAATTGCACATTGAGTGAATTTACAGATGAAAGGGAAAGGAAGCAGCAGCTGAGGGGCAAATGAGGTCAAGTGTGAGTTTAAGGCTTCAGAAGGGAAACGTGGCATCATTGTGAGAGCTGGGAACTGCAGAACAAGGAGAGGCACAAGAGAGTAAGGGAGGGGAGAAGAGGACGACGGGGCATTGAGGAGAGGGATGTGCTGCTGGCACAGCTGGACGCAGGAAACCTCTGTGAGTGGATGAGGGACAAAATATCAGAGGTGAAAGAAACAGTATACAGAATTAGTGAGCATAGCAATACGGTTTGGACTCATAACTGCCACGTATTAATCTCAGTAGTCTCATCCCACCCCAAAATTTCATTATATTCTTCTCAGAAAACATATTTAGCATTCTGTGCCCACTCTCATTGGAACTACATGTACTTATGCAGCCAGATGTTTGAATCTCTACTAAAGCATTCAGAGAGCTGAGGTTTCATTATGTTAAAAAGGAAGTCATATTTCAGGTTTTTTTTTTTTTCATTTTCCCTTCGCTTTTCCTTTCTTCCCATTTCAACCGATCCTTTCTTAGGATGTTTACTCACTTCCCTACTTGTTTTTTTTGTTTGTTTGTTTTGTTTTGCTTTTGTGAGAAAACCTATAGGGTGATAGCAATTGTTATTACATAGCTAAAGCAAGACAGAACTGTTCCTGGGTTCAGGATCAGTCACCAACAGCCTCAAAGACATGACAGCAGCTTGCTGCAGCACGGTGCTGAACCCCTGGCAGGGATGAGCAGGCTGAGCTGGTAAGGGTGAGTTGCAGCATAAAAGTAATAAACAACTTCATCAAGCACAGCAGGGGTGAAATGGAAAGACACCTTTTAAACCATCAGATTTTGTACTGTTCATAGGGCGAATGGCTTCCAGGAGGGAGAGAAAAAATGGAAACTCAAATGAGGCTGCAAAGGAGCGGCTTCTTGTACAGACACCCTTCAATGTGCCAGCTGAGAACTCGTCATGAGATTTGACTGCTGTGTAGGGTATAGCTGGGGAAATAACAGACTGCATTTCTGCCTGGCCCCCATTCCTTGGGCCCTGCAGCTCTCTGCACAAACTGCCTTCTCTCTCTTGGGCAGCCTGGTTCAGCTGAGTGGAGGTATCAGCACATGGAGCGACTGCATGAGGAGGGGAGAACCTGCAGGATGGGGCTGGTCCTAAGGGCAGACATCACAGGTCACAAGCAAACCACAGGGAAAGGTTAAACTAAAAAAAAAAAGCACAAAAACTGAGGTGTTTCGGCACGCCTCTGCTGTGTTATGCTGGGAGAAGTCAGGTCTGTGTGTAGAGGTAGGCTGGGAAGTTAAGAGGCAATCCACCAATTTCCCACCAGTACTGAAGAAGTGTTGTATAAAATGATTAGCAGCAATAACAAACAAATTGCATATTTTTTCTCAAGCAGGCCTTAAGCCGTCCCATCCTATTACTGCTTCTTTCTGGTTTTTCTAGCAACTAAGCTTCTGCATGCAATTATTTTTCCTTCATTACCACTGGAAGTACCACAGATTGGATAAAGCAGCGTGTTGCCTCGTGGGCAGAAAGAGCTCCCAGCCACGGGTTAGCTCAAGTGCTGCGATCTCCTCGGGACAGGCTCTTTCCTTGCTGTGTTCCTGCATTGACAGCACCATGAGCCCCAGCCTCAGCTGGAGATTGCTGCTGGGACATAAATACAAGTAATTAATTTTTTAATGATGTAGTGACTAATGAAAACGGATGCCGTGTATCAGAACTGAGAAGCTGTCTATTGACTGTCTCTGAACTCATTTGTTCAGCGCCTCAACTAATAAAACACTCATGTATTTTTGATCACTGCCTGGCTCACGGCACCAGCCATGGCTTTAAAAGCAAAGGCAATTGGTTTTTATTGTCTCTGTGCTATTTCTATAGGAAACTCTTTTCTCCCAAAGCATTTAAAGAAAAACATTCTCCACAGTTTATCCCTTCATGAAGACATTTGCAAAGCAGCAATGAGATGGGAGCGGAATGGAGTCCTTTATTCAAAAACAAACAAACAAACCATAAAGAAAATCCATCCTAAGAATCGGAGAGAATCATTAGTCACAAGGTTGGAAAGGACCTACAAGATCATCTCGTCCAACCATCCTTCAATCACCATTACTACCCACTAAACTACTGAACCCTGTCTGGTAGCAAAGCCATATCTCGTAGCAGAGAAGTGCCATTAGCATCCCATGACCTGGCTGCTAACAGCCCTAACACAGCCGTGCAGTTATGGATAACTCCAGTGCTGTTCTGTCAGGTGAAAGGACGAGTTGCGCTGCTGCTCTGCAGTTGGGTGCTCAGTGCTTGCTGCGGGGAGCTTGGCAGTGCAGGTCCATCTTTGCAGTTATTCCCAGCGCACGCAACGCTGTGCTCCACTGGCAGCCTCTCCTATAGAAGTTTTTGGAAATCGTGTTTCCATTCTTTGCAGTAGGAGAGACTGACTGCAGTTGTAGGGAAATTCTGGGGCCGGTTGAATGCCTGTCACCATGACAACACAGCCCAGATCAGTTTTGACCACAGCTGCAATCGTCTCCTGCTTCATCCACCAGGTAAACATGAAGTTAAATCTTAATGTAAATGAGTAAGCAGCCGTCAGGTTGTAGAGGAAGGACGTGCATTGTGCAGCAGATTGTTTCTTGTAATTCAGACTGCAGAGGAGTATTTCATATAAACATTCCATTTTAGCTTAAGAGCCGAAGAGTGATCACTTTTGCTAGCGGTAGCAGCATGTTGGGGTATATCACTGTCCCTCTGTGCTCCTATGCCTGTTAGAGCTGCTTGCTTATGAGCTGGCTGGTTCGGAGTCTGATATGCCTAAGGAACAATTACAGCAGCTGTTCTGGCATGTAGTATTTTAAGGAGATAATCTTATTGCAGCTCGGAATTGCACAGAATGAACAGAGCTTCTTCCCGGACTGCAGACACATTACGGTAACTCCATATTCTGCTTTAATCCTGATCTCAGATACAGTCAAATGGTATTAGTTAAAGTAACCCATTTACTTGTAATTTCTGGGTAGGGTCTCTTTCAAGTTCAGCTGTAACTGGACACTGGATGGAGGACAGTACTGAAAGAAACCCTTCAAAGTCGCACACACACACAAAACTAACAGAGAAGAAGGGAAAATACAACACATGGGGTATTTCTCAGAGAAATAAAGTTTTTGCTTCTAATGTTTATCATCTAGCTTTCAGAAGGCAGGCTTCTTATGTGTCTGCTTGACTTTGACACATCGGAGTCTTGGAAGAAATGGGCCTGGGAGTGCTGACTGATGCTTAGCTAAATGTGAGCCAGCAATGTGCCCAGGTGGCCAAGAAGGCCAATGGCATCCTGGCTTGTATCAGAAATAGTGCAGCCAGCAGGAGCAGGATCATCCCCCTCAGCACTGCTGAGGCCATACTTAGAGTGCTATGTTCACTTCTGGTCACCTCACTAAAAGAAAGCCATCGAGGCCCTGGAAGGGGTCTGGAGCACAAGTCTTATGGGGAGCAGATGAGGGAACTGGGATTGTTCGGTCTGGAGAAGAGGAGGCTCAGGGGAGATCTTATCACCCTGTACAACTGCCTGATGGGAGGCTGTGGTGAGGTGAGTGTTGACCTCTTCTCCAGCATAACTAGTGATAAGACTAGAGGGAATGGCCTCAAGAAAGACAGAGGAGGTTCAGGTTGGACGTTAGGAAAAATCTCTGAAAGAGTGTAAAGTGCTGGAACAGAGAAGTGGTTGAGTCACCATCCCTGGAGGTCTTCAGGAAATGTTTAGATGTTGTACTGAGGAACATGGTTTAATGAGGAGATATTGGTGGTAGGTGGACAGTTGGACTGGGTTATCTTGGAGGCCTTTTCCAACCTTGGTGATTCCACAGTTCTATGATTCTTGTGTGTTAACATTTGCATTCAGGAACAGTAGCCTTCCCATACATGGAAAGCTCCCCCGTGGAGTGGGTTTGGGCAGGTGTAAGAAGAGAAATGGGTTGGGAGAACTGAAGGCTGGTTCTTTACAGCACAGTGAAGCCCACCCAGAAGCTTGCAGCTGGCGGTGCCGTCTGTGCCATGCTCTGGAAGCAGCAAACCTCATTGGCAGGGCTGGGGGCACAAACCCAGTGCCAAAGAGTCCTGAGAAATGTCTGTTTCAGAAGAACTGTTCATTCACAAACACTTCTGTGACTTTAGATAAGCTTCTTACAGCATGTCCACTTGACGTGACAGAATAGGGAATGGCCTCTGTGCACTGCCCAGCTGCACTGCTGCCTCGGGAGTGGGAAAATAACAGCAGCCTTTGCCAGTAAAAAAAGACATCTTTGCATGAGTCAATGACTCAGGGAATTATAAAGAGCCTTAGAGAGCAAAACAGGAAAATAATAGAATTAAAAGGCTAATTTGTGTAGTAAGCGATAGTGGTCAACCCACTGAACTGAGAGTGCTCTGTGCTGCCACTCTCCACTCAGTGCATATATTTGAGTTCTGCCCTGCATCAAACCCAGCACTGGCCTGAAGCAATATGTTTTTTAAGAACAAACACTAAGATACAGATTGCAACAGCAAAATGTCTCACTGTACTGTCAGAGAACTTAGGGACATTTTCCTCTCTGCCTCTGGGTCACCAGGCCCCTCCCCACCTCTCTCCTGAAATGGAGCATCTCCTTATTTTTGGGTGTGGAGAAAAATCTTGGTTCTGAGACTACGCGTGCTTAAACTTATTGCTGGGTTATGGGGGGATTGCTACGGAATTAATGTTTGGGGACTGAGTAGGGAAAATAATTTGGGTGGGGCTGCTGCTACTGTTGTGCTCTACTGACATTCCGTGTAATTATCTGCTGTGTGGGTGCTCTTATTTGTTGTGTTCTGTTGGTTCAGTATAAAGATGTCGGTGATATTTAGTGCATCCTGGTGCGAAAAATAAGCAAACTCCCTCTATCTCCTCTCACAGTATTTTTGAATGAATTCTTCGTTAATAAATATCTACTGCCATATAAAAAGGAGAGTCTCTAGCAAGAGATACATTTCATTAAAATTATCAGATATAATTGATAGACAAGAAAAAGACTTTCACTATGAGCTTTCAGTCTGCTTTGATGCTATCTGCATTAAGCATTACTGGTATAGGAAATGACTGGGGGTGGATCATTCAATATGGACCCCAACCGGGTATGATTTTTAAGTATACTATGATGGCTTTTCCTGCAAGTCTCTTGGCCTCTGGTTAATACCCCCCCAAACAATGGCCAGGTATTGCTAAATCCCTCCTGCAGCCTCAAGCAGACCTGCCAGGACTGACCATTTACCCCAGCACAGTCATTTACCTGTGGTAAATGCGATGTGCATAAACACTTGAATTTCATGAAAAGGAGGAAGTCTGCTCAGCATCAGTCGAGAGGATTTGCAGCAGAGGTGATTCAGAACCTTCTCTCTGGATGACTTTCCAAGGAAAAAAGTCCTTCTTGCACCTTGAAATCTTTGACAAGAAGGATGTTCTTAGTGCTTGCCCATAGGGCTCTCGTTAGCCACAGAAGAGCTGCCGGAGGGATGGTGAGAGTGCAGCAGTGCCTGAGTAGCAGACCCAGGGCTGGTTCTTCCCCTTTGGGTGCTTTCATCAGTGAGACCTGCTGCCTGCAGGACTCTCAGAGGGAAATTGTTCTGTAAAGTCCTTTTTGTTGGAAAACCTCTTCTTCTTTCCTCCTTTATAGCCCAACTCAGGACATGTAAAATTCTTTTTTCTGTTCTGAGGGGATGAATTTATGTTTTCTGGTCAGCTCAAATGGTGTATTTTTCAGTCTAGGATTGTATAGTTCAAAACTAACACTGGAAACTGGAATAAGATTTAAGAGACAGCTCCTGCCAGCCTCAAAGCAGCAGGAGAATATATTTCATATAGGAAACGTGTCACAGCGTCCAGTTTACTTCATTGTCCATGGACTAAATTTCCTGGATTTCCACACTGAGCACATAACACAGTAATCCAGCACTTGAGTGACAGAAATCTGCACACCTCTGGTCAAGTCTAGAAGCGTATTTCTGAATAGAAGCACAGCATATCACTCAGCCCACTTCTTTCTCAGGTACTTTAGCAATTTAAAATGAAATCAACTGATTGCAATTAAAAATACTGAGATTTAGAGTTGAGCTTTATCTTAAACTGAAATGCAGTAATAGGTAAGATTTGTCAGTTCTATGATCAAAGCCATGATTTGATTGCATGGCTTTTTGTTTGGCTCCCATAAAGCAGCACTCCTTCCTAGATGATGGGGGCAATATTTCAGAAGATGCGTTATGTGATTACATACCGTGCTCAGCAGTGCCCCTGCATGAAGAATATGGCTTGTTCTTTAATGGTACTGGGACAAATCATGTGGTCCTCTCGCAATTTTATTATCTGATGAGCACATGCATAATCGGTTCCCCAGATTGCCACACTGCTTTTTCTGTTCTGTTTAGGAGAAATGCAGGTTAAGAGTAAAACAAACAGGTAAATGGGGGAGCAACATTTTACTGGTAGCACTGACAGCTGTAATGCAAGGCAGGATTTTCCATTGCAAGGTTTTCTTGAATGCACTGGGAGCCCCCAGATAGTTTTTGAGTTGCTGTTGGCTTGACTGAGCCTTAAATTTTAAACATCTGATGAGACAGAAGTTCTGTTCAGCCTCTCGTTCCAGGAAGATGATGGTCTGTTTAGGTGAAACTGAAGAGCAAAATAATCAGCCAAGCCCTCAAGTGGTTGACTGATACTTTTACCAGTTTTCTGACAGTCCGTACTGTTCTGTTTCTGTATGTTTCAGGTGGATATTATCCTCTCCCTGTTTCCTCTCACGCTGCAGTTGTTATTCTTTTAAACTGCCAGCATTTCCCCAGAGGGCCATCAGGAGGGTTGTCAGCTAACACTTGCTGTGCTAGAAGTATGAATTTCTGCCACTCATGTCTGAGTGATTTCTGAGTCAGTGACGGGAGAAAAGGTGAAAAAACTTTCATGGAGTTGTTCAGTAGACTGTTAACAGGCGATGGATGACACTAGGTTTCAACACAACTACTGCTCTTATTTTAGGGTGAACACAAAATGTGAGCAACTGCTTTTTCACACACATACAGGTAGATTGAGCCAAAGGATATTATGATCACAGTCATACCATGAGACAATTAAGTCATCAATATCCACTGGATATCCAGGCTGGAAACATCATCTGGCCATTGGTCTTTTCAGAATTAATTCCCATATGGGACAGGTTTCTCTTCGGGATGTTCAGGCTGTATTTACAACTTGTCTGTTGTTGACATTTTGCCAAAGCTATTGCAAATTATAGCAGTATAACTCATTGTTAAAATATATCTCCTGTCTTACCTCGAACCTTCAGCTTTGATTTCCTGCTGCTGAACCTCAGAGAGCAAAACTGGAGAGTCATTTCAGCTCAAATGTCATGTTTTTTTCTCATTAAGACTTCTATTTAATCTGTCTAAATATTTTACTGCTCCTGGGTATGATTAATTGAAATGATACAATCTACTCATCTTAAGCTTCTACACATGATTAGTTAGGCAATGAGAATGGTAATAAAACTTACTCATTCTGAACTGGAAATTGTTCTAAAGCATAGTGAGTGATGTTTTGTTGCCCTGTCCCTAAGGACCATGTGACCATAGGGCCTGGAGCACATTCCTTATGAGGAGCAGCTGAAGGAGCTGGGATTTTTCAGTCTGGAGAAGAGGAGGCTCAGGGGAGACCTCATTGCTCTCTATAACTACCTGAAGGGAGGTTGTAGTGAGCTGGGGGTCGGCCTCTTCTCTCCTGTGACTAGTGATAGGAGTAGAGGGAACGGCTTCAAGCTGCGCCGGGGAAGG
>PPHD01011516.1:0-18762 GCA_002909625.1 Bambusicola thoracicus
TTATTATTATATATTTGGGCTAAAGGTTGAGGCTAATTTTCAAAATGTTTTAATATGGTACTAGGTATCATGATTTACTCTGAGCTTTTGCAAGTCATCTGCCTGTGTTATTGTTTATATTCCCTTTGTGGTTGCAGTGGATGCAGTGCAGAAATGCTCAGGATATGCTCAGTATTTCTGGTGGGAAACAGGCTGTTTGCAAAATAGTGACAAACTGTAATAATTACCTTGCTGTCCATTTGAAACACTGATCAGAAGCTCTGACCACCACAAAATTCCCATATAAACCACACAGATCTTCAGCTGCATTTGTGGGTTCTATTTAGATCCCTGCTCGGTTTCTAAAAGAAGGGATAAAGCCTGCGAACATCTCTAGCCACTTCCTCCCACATATTGCCTGCTGTGAGCTACTGTCTGCTTGGGTATCTATATACAGCTTAACTGTAGGTGTGACTTTCTGTGGTTTGACCAATTTCCATAAGTTAGTTGCTAAAGATGACCTCAGTGATAGTTCAGTACGAAAAACTGCTTGGAAATGCTGAGCCAGCAGTGAGTTTTCTAGGGAGATCTGCAAGAAAATATTAAGCATTTGAAAATCCAAAAACGTATATGGAAAAAATGTATATTTTGAGGACTAGATGCCATGAGAGGGAATTCAATTTATATACTCTTATTAGTATTGATCTGTGTTGTAATCATGATGGGAACGTTTGTAGGTAATCTGAAAATGGGCAAATTTGGAAGTGATTTGGAATCACCTTGAGAGACTTAATTCTAACTTTCTTGGTTTCGTATCAATTCTTCTACCAATAAAATGCCCCTTTATTTTTCTATACTTAATAATATTTAACACAATGGAAAAGAAGCAGATTAATTGGGTTGTCTTGGTGTTTTTCAAATGCACTGTTGATTTTTGAGGCTTTCAGAAGGACTTATTGTCAGGGAAGTATAATTAACTTGGCTTGCACAAATAGAATCAACATTTGATTGCATAGCAAAAGGCAATGGCTCAGGCAAGGGCTTGGGTCAGGTCTAAAGCACCTCAGATGGACTCAGATACACTTAATCCATTTGTTTTCTGCAGTGCTAGCAACCGAATCAGTAGGCATTAACTTCAGCAAGACTTTGTCAAAACATCTTCAGATGATAAGCAGCATACACCCATCTTTCCTTCCTGTTCTATCCCGCCCACTTCAAGTGTCAACCTCTCATTTTGCTCATAGCCTACCCTTGGTGTCACCTCTAGAAAGTAACTGGAGGACCTTGGGTCCAAGCCTATCTCACAGCACTTCCAGAGCTCCTTTGATCTCAAAGCACAGCACCAATATGAACAGACTAGGGCGTGCTCTTGAGCAGTCACCAACCCTCTCTATGAGGTGGAGGAAATGCAAGTGAAAAGCCATGAGTTGACTTCTCTGAGAGCATGTAAGGTATGCTGGGAATGCGATTCTGTCCTCCTGACCCTGACTTTTGCACTTGGTGACTAGATTGTCTTTGTTTTCTCATAATCCGTGTGAAAAAAATGGAGTAGATTTTCTTTGGGCAGCCATTGCTGCTGATTGTTCTCTAATAGAAAGCCATTTACATTTCCCTTTTATTGTTTTTCATGCTCTACCACCTACATGAGGCTGATGGAAAAAGCATAACTGGGAACTCTGCTGGAAAGAAGTGGGTACCAGCAAGGGAGAAAAAGGAGAGTGCTCAGGAGGAAAGCCATGTTGTCCTGCAACCTCTTGCACCCTTGGCATGTTTTGCCTTGGGTTAAGTAAGTTGCAAGAACCGCATGGAAGAGGGCTGTTGCTCACACAGACATTTCTGTGCTAGGGGTTTTCACCCCTCCCTCTGCATTTAGTAGCATCTGCTAGCAGGAGAAATGGTCAAGAGGATGGAGAGCCTGATGTCCTGTGAGCCTGTATGAAGGAGCCATGGGGCTAGGGGTGCTCTGGTATCGGTTACAGCTGGAATCAACCTTAGGGGAAAGCAAGCAGTGGAAATAAAGGTCACAGAGGAAAGCGAGGATGTAGTCTTAAAGAAAGCCTCTGCTGCATGAGATTGCCATGTGCAGTGCTGCTGAGCATCTTGAAAAGCAAACCAATAGCATTAGGGTGGGAATTCCCACTGCATCCCCCTCCTCTAGCCCCCTCATCCCTGTCTCAAGATCAAAAAGGCAGCAGCAGTGCAGCCCTGTCTGCGTGAGAACAGAGCCTGTGGAAGGGAGCAGCCGCCTGGGAAAGCTGTTCTGGGAAGATGCTTGAAAAAGAAACAATGGAGCGTCAGCACGGGGTGAGGCCGCTACCTGATGCTCCCAGAGAAGGGCGAAGGAGAAACTATTTGTGCTCGGCGTAGGCAAGAGCCTGCCTTCTCTCTTCTGAATGGCACAGTCTTCATTTCCATATAGTTATCAGACCCAGGGCAGCGTTTACAGAGAAGGCAGTTTGATAGAGGTAGATGCTGCAGGCAATATAGTGCTTGGGGGAATACGTTTTGTCAGATTGTGCTTTCTGCTTACTGAAGGCAAAAGCCTCCCCAGCACAAACCATCTTGCAATTTGCACTGGGGAGCGGGACAGAAATGGGATGTGCAGGGAGTGTGTCCTCCATTGTGAGCAAACGAATGGGAAAGATTGAAAGAACTCAAGGCTTTTCTGGCCCCAGATTTTTGGCACTGACCTGATCTCTTGCTGCACCTGGCAGAATCTCTCCCAGTGGTGTGGCTGTGATGCAACAAGAAAATAGGTAAGAACGGAGCAGTGAACATCTCCTGAAAGGCACACTGACAGGTCTCTGTAAGGATGTGCAGGGGGCTGGATTTTCCTCTTTCCCCGTCTTGGTTTCCTGGGAAGCCATTTTGCTGCATGTCTGGTGTTCCTGACCCACCGCATGGGAAGCCTTGAGTAATCCCACACTGCACTGAGCGTGTTTGAGAAGTTTTGTATGACAAGATCGCTAAGTGGCCTGCCCTTTGCTCTGCCCCCTCTCGTGTTTGTCACATCTAATAATGGGCAGAAATGTGGTGTGTGCCACTGAACACGGGGAATTTGTTTGTGTTCCGTGTTTGCCACATCCTTTTAATTTGAGGAGAGAGCGTGGGAGCAGGGAATGGCTCAAAACACTGCTCACTGCTACCTCTGCCATAGACCACATACAGCTCTTAGGCAATGATGTGAACTTCAGCTGAAGCTTGGACTTTAGAGTGGCAGTCATGTCTCAAGGGGCAGTCTTAAGTGCTATAAAATGGTGTATCTGTTTCAGTGAATGGCTAAGGGTACATAAGACACGCTGCTGTCAGTGCTCTCTTATCTGCAGCGGAGATGCTGCTCACTGTAATTTCGAAGGAGGATGTTGTCAAGCTTTATATTGTTACTGTAAAGGAATTGTAAAGGAGCAGGCAGGCTGTCTTCAACTGTTAGCCTATGTGGGGTGCTCATGCACTTCTGTGATGCATGTTTTTGTTACAGCCAGGTGCAGGGCTGTACTGCCATGGTCAAAGTGGGCTTCTGTCTTTCATTTCAATTTGGGTAAGTTTGGAGAGAGCTCCTTGGAGAGAGCCCATCTAGTCGCGCAATGTTAACAACTGGTATACACATAGGAGAATCATGATTTGTGAATTTCTAATGGTATTTTCTTGCCTAGAGATCTTACTAGTCGTTGAACGTGTCTGTCAGAGGAGGGAGCCAGCATGAGCGCTCTTCTAGTTGGGTACTGCTGGTCTCCGTTCCTAAATATAACAGGTTCACTTGTTCCCACTGCCACCTCCCATCCTTTCTCTCTCCTTTTTGTTTCCTCCTTGCAAGTTCAAAGTAGGGTGAGTGAATAAATACAGCACAGCAAGACTTCTGCAAGTGTGAATATTGGAGGGCTCTTTCATCAAGACACGCAAAGCAAAAAATGCAAGAGGCTTTTAATGCAGCTCTGAAGTCACAGAAGGAAGTTGCGAAAAACACTAGTGGGGTCCTTATGAAAAATTACGACTTATTTAGGAAGGCTGGAAAAGGTATGCTGTGAGATGATTTGCAGCCAGCTTTGATACTGGCCGTTTTGAGAGGGTGACATCAAGATTGGGTTGAAAGCTTCAATTGCCTTTATTACCTAGTCCAAGGGAAAACAGGGCTGGTATAGCTGGGATGTTCACAGGAGAGGAAAACATATAAAAGAAATTTGTTCTCCTGTGGGGCCTGCCTTCCCTCCTCAGCCAGTATTAAATGGGGACGAGGTCTACTTTTAAATACCTATGGGTATTCTACAGTCGGCAGGGAAGCTTTCACAAAGCAGATAAAGTCCCTGAAATATCAGAAAAGCATCTGCCTTGTTCTATAGGCTACGCAAGAAGCGTGGGATCTTAAATGAGATATGGAAATTAGGTGGATCGAGCCAGTAGGAGAACGTTTTTGAGAGGCATCTTGTTCAGGATTGTACAATGTCTAGCATGGGTGCTTTCTGGGACAATTCCCCATCCAAGGCTTGGTTCCATTTGCTTTATATCTAAGCCCTTCTAGGAGAGTATTGCAGAGATTTCTGAAATGATGGCAATCAGACAAGAATGGGATTCTGGAGCATGAGTGCTTTGGCAGTGTGATATTGCACCCAAGAGGGGAAGCCCTGCTGACAAGATAATTTGACTGCTTCTGGGACCTGGCTAGCATTTCCAAAGGATATCTTGTGCATATACTGGCTCTGTGCACTGGAGGAATGTCCTGTGGGATAGCTGAAGGCAAGCGATGTGCCAGGATTAGTGCTGCTCTTGGGTAAAACCTGATGGTTTCCCATTAACCAGAATATTTTAATAATGTCTTAAGGGTATTTCCAACAAGCCTAAGATTTTGGATGACTGTTCTTATCTTTATTTATGTTTTCCTAAGCTTTCTCAATATCTTTTTCACTTCCAGCTGTGAAATGAAAATATAGCATTCTTTTATTTTTTTAGTTTGCTTTATGCAGTGGTTGTGGAACTAACTTTGTTATCTCTGATGCACTCTGTGTGAAAACAGCTTTTGATATCAGGATTCTAATTGCAAAAATGCAAAACGAGATAAATACCAAATAAAACCACCTGAACATATGACAAAAACGATTTTGATGTGCCTCTGAATATATGATAACACAACATTTGCCAAATGTCGGGGAAAACTGGTAGGGAAAGGAATGTCATTTCATGGTCCAAGCTAGGTATTACGGGTGGCTTCCCTTTCAGCTCTATACCTTTCATTGTCAGAGCTGTTGGGCTCCACGTATTATGAGCTTTTCTAGTGGACCAGCTTGACCTGTGGATAAACTGGCTCCGTATCAAATTCTCTTCTCTCTAAATGATGCAGAGTTTTTTTTTCTTCTTGAATCGGATCATTACGTTGGAATTTAAGGCCTTTCTGGTAAAGGGAGATGAGAGAGTGAAATCTCAAAGCCGTGAAATGCTTCATAAACTTAGCAAAACCATTCTCAGCTCTTGGGCATGATGTACTGGTACCCTCTGTGAGAGCCTGGGAGGATGCTTCATTCTGAATTGGCAATAATCTGCATTGTGGACTAAATCCCCAGGAGTCCTCTATATGCCTGTGAAGGCGGTGGAGTTCTGCTGGCACCCAATGGCACATGGAGTGCTTGTTTAAGAACAGTGGTAAAGCTAAGACCAGTATCTGTGCATTCAGATCAGAGAAGAAGCCTTTGCCCTTAGCCCTAAATGCATTTCGGTCAGGTACTTGAAAGATTTCAACAGTAGCTTTCTGCTGGAGCGAGCATTAGTGAGCTTGGGAAGCTGTGGCTCAAAGGTGGATATAAGCTTCAAGCATCTGCAGGACTGAGCCCAGCATGACCCAAGGTGCTTTGGAGGGGAGGAAAATGCTGGAGCCCAATCTGCTGTGTGATTTGCACTGTGCATTGTCCAATTGTTATAGTAACAGCTTTTATTGATTCTGGCATTATCAACATGTTCAAGAAGTGTGTAGATGTTGTTCTTAGGGATAGGCTTTAGTGGTCAATATTGGTTGCAGGTGGACGGTTGGATGAGATGATCTTAAAGCTCCTTTCCAACTTTAACGATTCTGTGAGTTGAACATTTTGTGGTCAAAAATAACATTTGGGCAAGATAATGTTGATTTGAAATCTGAAGGGGATTTTTTCCAACGGCATCCTTTCTGCTTTATGACCTTCTCCTATGGCTGCACATGGGTTATGCTCTGTAACAATATTTGAGTGTCCAGTAGAACGCGTGTGGGATAAGGAAAGGAGCACTTTGAAGAAATGTGTTTCCAGCTCATCAAAAGAATGAAGCCAGATACAGTTCTCTGTTTTCTAAATGGGATAAGTTCTGGACATTTTCTTAAGATTTGGATTGAAACTATGTATTGATGGTTTAACACTTCCCATGGCAGCTGGGAAATCTGGTTGAACAAAGAAAACGGTCCATGTAACTTGGCACTGTTACTTAGGTAGAAAATCAGCAGTAGATCCACAGTATTGATACTGCAAACAGCATCGCAGTGTCAGTGCTGCAAAAAGCTGATGAGGTGGGGTATCATTAGCAGAAACTTAGAGAAAGTTCTTTTACAGTTAATGGCTCAAATCCATCTCTTACAAGTGACTAAAGGAGGTAAAACAAGCAAGGTTGATTGTTAAGCAGCTGATTCTGACAGTACAGGTTTGATTGCTTTGCTGATAGGGGTGCAAGAATGGGAAGGCCCTTTCCAGGGAGCTGCACCCTTACACCTACTTTTTAAAAGTAATGTACTTCACCATTATGAGAGGTAGTTACATTTCTTGAGAGGAAATACAGGTTTTTGGTTTGCAATGTAAGTTATCTTCTCTTCCAAAGGAAAACTTGGCACTGTGAACCTGCTAACTCCAGCAGGCATCCAACACGTGCTTTTGAGGAGGTGATTATTCTATGTCACTGGGGCAGGTGTCTTTGCCTGTGAAGATTTCTGCTGTCATTAAGGAGTGATATCCTTAAGGGGTTTGTATTTTTAGCAGCTGTGATTTATGTCCTGTGGGTTCTGTCTTTAAACCATGCCTCAAAGAGGGATAGGTTATTTTACAGAGAAACCCATAAAGTAATATATGCTTCAGGTCTGACTTGCTTTAAAGCTGTGCATTAATTCTTGAGAACTGAGGTCAGCCTGCTTGTGCTGAGATCTGCACAACGACATTTCCATGCTGTGGCTCATTTCATGCTGATGTGAGATGCAGGAAGCAATAGTTACCATATGAAGGTACATAGCGCTATTAATAACACTAGCTAATAAATATTAATGCAGTGGATTTCTAATTATTCTTTTTATCCTTAAGTCTCAAAATACTCCCTAGAATATTCCCTGTGTAACAGAAAAAGTAATAGGGATGAATTCAGTTTTTGTAGGAATCAGATTCTGGTGCAGACACAAACCCTTGCTCACAGCTTGTTGGCAAAGCTCCTGTGTTGCTTTGGACGTGTTGCTTTGTTGCTACAAAGGTGTGCTCTTGAACTTGCTCTGCTGGTCCAAAAGCACAGGTATGTGTGGGAAGCCACTGCAACAATGAAGAATGCTTTTTAGTGTTTTCAATCCCTTTCTCTTCTGTAAATAGAAGCCCAAATCAAAGTGAGAATGAAGAGAAAGAAGGTAGCTTTTGACTACACTTAGCAAATAGTGTTTTAAAGAAAATTCAAAGCAGTCGCTACCATTCTAACCCAGGGTACTTTGAGTTTGCCAACCCAGTGAAGAAGATTTCACTCTTCCCAGCTCTCTCTTGAATTTCCAGGAATTTCACATACCTCCTCTCTAATGTCCCACCATAGAAAAGCAGGAACCTGAAATACTTTTGCTTGATGCTAGGATTTAAACTCATTTGTTACAACCTACGTTCCTTTTCATGGAGAAACATCAGGAGGCAGAAAATGTGATTTTATCCATTTCACACGTGAAAGAAGAATTCTTGTTAGGAAACCACAGTCTCTCCTCCAGGGCAGCCAAAGTATCAAATAGGACCACAATGGGAATAAATGCACTTAACCCCTGTGCCTTCAAGTCCCCAAATAACCTTATGCATAGTAGTCTAGCTGAGTAAGTGCTATTGCTGCTGTTGATATTGGTTATGTGGTAGCACTATTTCTTTCACTCCTCATACTAGAAGTCATCATTTACAGCTCTTCATAGTCTGAACAGGCTGAAAACCTACTTCTGTGGTGAAGATTTATATGTAGATTGTAGATTCCAAAGGTTAGTGCTGTGCTCTCTTCAGTGGCGGTTATGATTCAACAAACAGGGTTTGGTTCATTATGAATTAAAATCAAATGAGAAAGATGATGCATCTGTGATGCATAAAATGTATATGGAATTAAATGTTTATGGAATTAATATAATTAATATAAGAATGGAGAAATGTAACAATGCGGTAAATTTTTTCACTGTGGAGTCATGCTTTGACATTGCAGAATTGCTTTATAAATGAAATTGTAAAGAGCATCTAAGTGCCAGGTATTCTTCATCTTGTTCATTCAAAACTTACATTTACGAGGATAGTGTCAATAAAGCATCTGTGCATCTCTGACAGATGCTGGACTCAGTGTTTAACAGAGAAAGAGACTGAAAAAGTGAGAAAAGGATGTTTTCAATGAAGTACTTTGAACTTCTCTTGCATGTCCCTTTCTTTTGAGGGTTTTGTGAATTGCTGCAGCAATTTGCTAGGTATTAAAGGGAACAAATGAACAGGGCCCTCTTTTGCAAGACAAAGAAATGAATGTTTTAAGATTTTCAGATTGCTTCAACAATAGCTTGATGAAGATGGACATTATAACAAATGAAATATTTAACTAGAGTGACCCTTACTGAAGTGATGTCAAGGGTAATAAGTAATACAATTGTCACATTGTATGTAATCACTCCTTTCTAAGCTACTGAGGCACAATTATTTTAAGCAAATTGAAATGTCTAATAGGGACAATGCTGTTTTTCTTTAGCCAAAAATAATATAAGCGAATCTTTTCAATCTTCTAAATGTTGCGGGCCTTTAACATCAAGGCTGGAGAAATTCACTCTTGGTTTTATTCTTTCTAGCTAATATATTTGCTCAGAAGTTTTCTTGTGAGACAAGCATTTACCAGTTTGGGCTCAAATGACGAAGAATAGTTATCCACTTAAGTTGATTTTCCTACTGAAAAGATTAAAGAGGTTTCATTTTTTGAATGGCACTCTTGAGACTTGACTGAAGTGTTTGTGATTTGGAGTAGCTGCAAAATTGTTCTAAGAAATGTAATTCTAGAAAACGCTTCTAAATTACCCAGACAATGAGAAAACAGCTTTGGGTCCTGAGTCATTCCTCTTGATGCAGATCAGAAGTAAATGTTGCACCCCTTCTTTGGAGGTGCAGTGTGGTCTTCTGCATGGTCGATGAGCTCTCCTTGCCATTGCTGGGCAGTGATGATGGGCAGTCAGCAGAAAGGTCAGGCAGATTGCACCAAAGTGTTAGGCACAGTCAGAGCTTGCTCTGAGAGTCACTGAGATAATGCTAGTGTTATATTCCCCCTCACCCTCTCCACTTCTTTTCTTCTCCATAGGCTGCACTGTCTATCTGCAGGCTCCCTGGACAGGGATTTGCAGGAGCTGAGCATAAGTGACTCTTCTTTCAGAAGCCTGAGCTTCCTTCCCTATGCGTAGGTTCCCAAACCTCTGGTCTTTAGACCCCTTACCTGAGGTTCCACTAGATTACTGTGTTTCTGCCATAGAAATATTTCTCCCCTTTATCAAACATCCACAACAGAGTTGGAGGACATGTGCTATCAGGATACTGGTGTTACCAGCTCACTGTGCCCACAGAACTGCTGTAGGTGAATGAAGGAAGATGCCCAGTTAGTAACTCATTTTCTCCTCTGGCGGTCAGCATGGAGTCCTCCACTCAGTCTCATCTTTAAAATATCCATCTTCTATTCTAAAGCTCTGTTTGCTTATGTTTCCTTGCTACCTTTTGGAATCAAATTATTCAGAAGTAATGTGTTTAGAATGTGTTCTGGAAGAAAACTGGCAGCCACTGCTTTTGTGACAGCAGAGGAAGTGGCTAGCAGCCACTCCTGTCACCAGTCCTGTAAGTCAGGCACCAGTTGATGCTTTGGGATTGCTCCAGTGCTCTTCCTCAGCGACTGTGAGATTACCTGAATGCTCTCCCCATAAATTTCCTGAATATAGCCACAGCGAGCTGAGAAACAACGTTACCTCACAGATGAATTTACCATGGACTAACTCAGCATACTGCCTTGATCCCCTTTGCAGCAGGATCAGGACTTTGACCTTTGACAGTAAAAGAAAGAAACATCACTGCTTGAGATTGGAAAGAAAAGACACCCACTGTAGCATTAGCATCTTTTGTCAGAGGCCCCATCACCAGTCGAGGGGTAGTACCAGTGTGTGGAGCAAGCCCTATTACCACAGTAGACTACCTTGATGTTATTCTGGGGGTCCATCTGAAGGAAGGCCGGTAGCTGCAGCGTAGAAGAGATTTCCCTTTAAGAATCACAGGGAATGTGTGGACCAGCAGCTAGCCCTGAACCTTTGCCCTTGCCTCATTCGTAGTTCAACAGGACCTTTGTGATTCCTGTTTTCAAGTTGGCAGGAAACATGCACTGAAAACACTGCTCATCAGTTGGAAGGCCTCTCTCTCCTGATGAGTGCTGAGCTGGCAGCTTCTGAGTTTCCAGTATCAGAAGTGAAGTTGCAGCCAAATGACCAAACTGAGAGTATGTCCCCTTCAGCTGCCCATTGCTGCTTCCTTTGAGAGCCCACACAGAAGTCGTGCATCTTCAGTTGATGCAGACTACAAAGGGCAATGCACGGCCTGCATGAGTTTGGCACACGGATCCTCTGGTGCCTCGCTGCTGCCCTGAGCTCACAGGGTCCTAAATAGTCCATTTTAGGGGATCATATCATTTGATGAATGGCACTGAGCGCTGAGAGGTTCTGAGTTTTCCCAAAGAAGCTAAAAACACGTCAGATGTTGGACTGAATCTTTCCTTGTCTAGCTGGAGGCCTCCGGCCTATGTTACAAAGCTTTTGCGAGCTTTTTGTACCAGCATATTAAACCCAAGTGCTGCCATATTTCATATAGTAATAATTATGTCCTTTGCCTCTAATGTTCTGGATTATGTTTAGCTTTGCCTTTATTACTTGCTACTGTTCTGCTGGGAGCGCTGGTTTGCATTTAATTATGGACCACTTGCAAATAACACTTGTGGCCCTGGTTCAGCAAACATTTCTAGCAGGTGTGTAATTTTAAAGCAAGCGAATGAGGCTGGTTAAGCTCAGATCCTCAGTAATGTTTAAAGCAAAGCATCTACTTATTCCATGATTCTTATACTGTTCTTTCAAAAACAGGAGTCTGGTCGACTCAGCAGGTGCCACACTGAGACCCAACATCGCTAAGAATGTCATATCTTTACTGAGCTCCTTAAATTGGGCTGGACCTGCAGCTGGCTATTGGTTAGCACTGTATAGGCCTCAAGACTTTGGGGTTTCTCAGTAGGAACAGCCACACTCTCTGTCATTTTGTCATAAAGTTGGATCCCCCCGTGCTGCGCACTTCCTTTGGCTCTGTGTAAGTGTTAGGATGAAGCATGTTGTGGAGGAGGACATGCCAGGAACATTCAGAATATTATTTAATTTAATGGATTGGTTGAAATGCATAATAAAACACGGAGTGTTTGAGTTATTAGTTAGCTGCCTATGTAATTACTTCTGTTTAATAATTAATTGTGTTGATCTTTTTGTCTTGTCTTTGTTCCACGCAGAAAATTGATCCTTCTTTTTGTCTGTTTGCAGCCACTGGGCTACTGGGCAGAGGGCTTTGCAGCTAATCTTTCTCATTGTTCAAATGTCACCATCAAATATTTAGCATCTTGATAACTCTAAAGCTATCACAACAGATTGGATGGCAACAATTAAAATTATGCCAACATCACTAAAACAGATATAACGGAGTGATGCTAGTTAAGCACTTAATGATCCCTTTCCCCAAGGAATTCCATTTCAATTTCTTTATGCTGCCTGATTGCCTCAGTGCATCCTGCAGGTTTTGTGCACTACTGCTCTGTGTAATACATATTCAGGCCTTTCTCTGCAGCTCTCATCGTGCCAATCAAGGATGCAAATGGAGGTCTATGCGACTGTGTGATCAGAATTTCTTGCTTGTTTGCAAGCCTGGGAATGATGGAGTGAATAAGAATCTGATGGGTAACAGTATAAAAAGTAATCAGACCTTGTATGTGGCTTCTGGTAAACATCAGTATGACCTTCATCCAAGTGCTGCTGCAATCAACGGGAGGTTTTTATTGACTCAAATGGGAGTTGAATTAGGCCTTGTCTGTGGTTTGGGAATTGAGCTGCAGGTACTGGGGCAGGCCCTTGGCTGGTGTAACCTGCCCTTGTTCTCCTGGCAATCAGACAGTCATTCTGACATACCGCAAGCAGCAGCCTGCCCTCAACCCCTGCTCCAGTCCCACTGCTCTTGGGCACTGCTTTCCATTCAAGGGGAGCTCTGAGTTTTGCTTCATTCAGCTATTCACTTAGGAGCTCAGATTGCTCTGTGAACAGTGTTTAAAATATGTAATTATCTGTGGAAAATATGTTTCACTTGAAAGGGATTTTAATAATCATTATGTTGAACTTTTGTGGCTTGACATTTTCGTCGTTTATGAAAGAACAATATCTTCTACTTTATTTTGGCTGCAAGGGAGAAATGAGCCTAATTAACAGGAATAAAAATAAACTAAGTTGATAGAAAAAGTAGTTCTCACACATTTTCAGATCTTTGCTTGCAAATACTGACATGAAATATTATGAAGGCTTTATGAAACATACTTGCTCTGGGGTCTTGTCAGGATGAAGGGGCAGAGATAGCTGTATGTGGATGGAAGGCTTTTTGAGCACCGTTTTGGGGATTGTGTGTATTATGGAACACTCATAGAGCTGTGACACCCTTCCTGTTCCTTAAGTATTACAATGAATATAAAGACCCTGTAAAATTATTAGAGCGGAGACTTATTCTGTCTGCCCTGCTTTGAAAGGATATAGGAAATATATCCTTTGGGAACACTTCTGGCCAGCTGAGCTCTCCAGGGGCAGTCTTGACTGGATTGATGTTCTGGAGCAGCTCCAAGAATGCTTGGCCAGTTGTACGACTGCATCTCCCCTGAAAACCAGAGAAGCAAATGTCCACCTATTTCTGAGACGCGTGGCTGTTTATAAGCTTACTCCACAGCAGTGAAAATCGGTGTGGTGCTTTTTTCCTTCAAAATAAGGGTTTATGCTGATTTATGCTACCTGAAAATTGATGTCTCTACCTCTTTATGTATGCACAGCCACCAGTTTCTTTCTTTCTTTTTTTTTTTTTAACTAACCTGAGTGGTATTTCCAGCAAAGATGGGGGTGAAGTGAATTGGACATAGTTACTTCAGTGAGAAATCTGCCCTGCCTTTCAGGAAGTGCTTGGCTCTGTTGTGAAGCACAATGACTTTGCCATCTCTTAGCAGAACACGGGTCCTTTGCTCAGCGTGGGGTTGGAGTCAGCAGGGTAAGGGCATGGCCAGGTCAATCATAGAATATCTTGAATTGGAAGGGGCCCTTGAGGGATCTGGTCCAACTCCCCTGCACTGAACTGGGATACCTACAGCTCTGTCAGGCTCTCAGAGCCCTGTCCAGCCTGACCTCAGGTGTCTCTATGCATGGGGCACCACCATATCCCTGGGCAACCTGTGCCAGTGCCTCACCACACTTATTGGGAAAAAAAAGTCTTCCTTATATCCAGTCTGTTTCCCCCCTTTTAGTTTGAAATCGTTGCCTCATATCCTATCACAACAGACCCTGCTACAGATTCTGTCCCCTTCTTTCTGTTTTTGGAGAGAACAAACATGGAGGTTGACAGTGATCACCTTCTTATAAAGATGCTGGCTATGTTTTTGTATTGTTTATCTGCTCTCTTGAGTTTCATATTCACTGGCTTTATTTTCTGCTCTCCACCCCTGTGCTATGTTCATTCAATATCAAACCACGCAGCAACAAGTGTGGCTGTACTGACTCACCCTTCTCTAATTGCACATTCATCTTCAACATTTGACTGCAAAACCCTTGGCAACCATTGCTTGTAGGTGAAAACAGTCACTGCTTTTTCTTTTTTTCTTTTCTCTTGTGGTGATTTTGGAGTCTCTCCTTTCCACTTCTAAAGATTTCAGTTCATGATGATGTTGGGTGAGCCTAAGAAGCATTACCAAACTCAGCCAAAACACATAGGAGGAATGAAGAGATCCAGAGAACAGTCATCAGAGAGAGTAAAGCCAGGCAGGCCTGCAGAGGAAGTGGGATGGCAGAGGTACCTTATATAATAGCAACTAAACATCTGTGTATTCGCACCCACTCATGTTCTGTTACTATGCTAGGGACTAGAAGGATTTCTTCAACAATGCTCTTTACCTCTTCTCTTTATTATTTGAGCTTATGAATACTTTGAAAGCAATTTAACGTTTCACAGAGAAATTTCATGCAGGTTTCTCTGTGCTAGAGAAAATGTGAACAGAATTTGCATTGTGATGTTAACTTTTAACTCCTGAGTTGGGTAAAGCCTCCAGATCTACCTATTGCTAACATGTGGAGCAGTCCTTCCCCTTCTTTATCTCCTCATTTTCCCACAGCAGTGTTTTACCAGCCAGATATTTTGTTCTCTTTCCTGAGGAAGAGTTGATTCTCTTTCCCATCAGCTCCTGTTGTCTGTTGATCTTTAATCTCCTCATGGATCTCTACTTAGTTCCTCTCCCTGACCCATTTGTTTGGTGTTATTCTGTCGCTGTTAAAGTTCAGGCTACAAAGACTTTGCTCTTGTCTTCATGTGCAATTAGCACAGACTGCATGGTAGACGTAAATCCTGCTGCTGCTCAGGGCACGGGGAGCTTGGCCATTGAGTTCAGTGGGGTTAGCGTTTGGGCACATTAGAGCCTTTCAGCGCGGCATAGCTTGCAAGTAATTTAGAATATTGGATTGAATCATATTGATAATTATTATTAACAAACATGCCATGATTAAGCCCTTCAGGAGCCCTTAAGAAGCTGTTTTCGCACAGCTGTTCCTGGTGCGCTGAGATTAAACTTCCTGTCAAGTTGGACATGTGTACACTTCCAGGCATGGGCTGACCTCGCCAGTACTTTATAATTAGGAAGAATTTTCAGATTTATATGATTAGTTTTACTTTGTGGTGAGTACATACACCAGTATGCATACAATCCGCCCAGAGAAGAAGAACGACTCTTCTCAAACGCAGCTCCATCTCCAGCTGTCTTCACAACGCTCTGTCTGTAAGAGCCATAAAATAACTGCCAGCTTATAAATTCGCTTTTTTTTTTCAGTTATTAAATGTGCTTTACTCATTCCAGCCTGTTGCTGTGGAGATAAGTACAATATAGGAACCTTGGCAGTATGACAGGCAATTAAAATACCAAGATGTTTAGCCATGTATGAGTATTTTCACACAGTGAGACCTCTAAGCTTAGCCTGCTACTGACATTGTTAGTTATTGAATCAATTGCATGAGATGAGGTTGACAGGTGTAATTATATATTTCTATGGTGATTATGTATGGCCTGTCATAGAGACCAACGTGCCTGTAACTTTGCACTCACTTAATAGTCATTTATTGAATGAAGTATTGAAGTTGGCGTGCCATTTACAAGGGAGGGAAATGTAAAACAAAACAGAAGTCCATTTTGAAATATAATTGATTCATTAACACATTGACCATTACTTTCTTTTAGTAGACTGAAATATTTCTTTTCATTTTTCCTATGGATCTACCAGTTATTTAAGTGTGTTCTTGCACCTGACTTTAACAAAAGCAGAGAGCTAATGCAGTGCATTGGTGGGAACCTGGACTGGTTCTATAGCTCCCACATTAGCAATGGAGAAGCAATGGAGCTGGCTGGAACCAGATGGGGATGTTTTTAAATATCTGCTTCAAAATATCTTTAAAATCCTTTAAAGCAAACTTTTCCATGTACATATTTCTGTACAGTCTTATTTTTCTTTGTAACAAATGCTCTCCAATGTGCTTAAAATTAAGCAAGTATTATTGGAACACACTGAGGTGAGACATGAGCTGTTGCTGAAAGTCCTCAGCCACTTTCTAGATATAAATTTCTCTGTGTAGGGACACAATCCAAAATATTGCTGTGTTTTTTCTCCCATATAGTTCTTTCTTCTGGCCTTTTGTGACACCCCGATGACAGGAATGAATGTCTCTGTTCCTCAGAATGAGAGGAGGCAGAAGAATAGAAAGTAAATATTGATCTCAACTTATTGAGAGATCCTCTCATCCGGCTGAAGTCGAGCAACCAATTGGACTCATTTTCCTCAGCCATCTCTCTGCAGTACAGCTGTTACCTTATTCATAACAGTTCTCGTGTCTGAGATTTGAGAGGTTTTTTGAAATAGGGGTGGTTTCCACAGAAATGTCATAGGGCTCTGTGGGACTCTGTGAAAAAATCGTGATTTCTTTTCCTTCCCATTTCACAGGATGCAAAAAGAATCTCCTTCCTATCTGTAACACTAGATTTCTGTTACTTAAACAATATAATTTTCAAACTTCTTTTGACTAGAAAACTGTTTTTCAGTGATTCTGTGCAACATTCCTTATGGAAGTTAAAAAAAAAAAAAAAGGGGGAGGGGAAAGCATTTTCAGTGTAGCTCATGTTTTATTAGAAGTAATTTTACAAGTAATATTGGTTTCTTCTAGCAGAAGGTTTCATTTTGAAGTGAAGTTCTGTGATAAAAGTATAGGTTGATCTGCTCTTTATTTCAGGTCAGAGGGAGAAATCTGAAGGGATAACCATTAACCCAGAGCAGCTAGAAAATATCAGACTTTGTCTGTTGGTCCATTTTCATATCTGAACATCTAATGAAGTTTAAGCGGAAAAGTAACTTTATTTTTTCCCGGTGATTTAAGTTCTTGTCCCATTTAAAGGCCATTTTTTGTTGGTTCTTCAGCCATCCACGTGATCAGAAGGAAAGAGGTCATGCCGGCAGGTGGATCCCAGGCAAGGAACTCTGAATGGCCCTGAGTTCTCAGGAGTAGCAAAGATTGAGTTGTCATCTAGAGGAAACACAGATGATGCAGAGGAAAAAAAAGCTGAGGTTGTGTGTGTACTCTTGTGCTGAAGCTCTGAAAGTTAGAAAGACCTTGAGTGTGAAAGAACACTGAAAACCTAAAACATGTCAGTTTAGCTTCAAACTGACATCCAATCAATCAACAGTGAGGAGAAAAAGAAACACAACAGTCTTCTGGAAGTCAGGAATAGGTCTGTTTGCATAAAAGCCCAGCGCTATCCCTTTCCTTTCCAGGGCTTTTTCACTCCAACCCTTTGGCTAACCTCACAGCTTGGAAACTGGTCCAGGAATAATAAATTTGGGTTAGTAACATCTTCTGTTTAATTTTAAAGAGCAGAGCGTCAGCATTTTTGACAGTAGCAGTAGGTATGAGAGTAGCAGCAGCTCCAAGACGGGAGTCTCATTTTCCTCACTATCACAGCCGGCTCCTGGTGTGGATTTAGCTGAACGATGAATTCTCGTGGCATTCGAGCTCCAAAAAGTGGATGCAAATCTGAAATTGGAGAGTTTCATCCCCAAATTTAAAAGAACGTCTTTCCACAATTTCATCTGCCTAGAACAAGTTGGCAAGATGTTTAGCAATAGGGAGGATTTGGGCCAATATCTGGCTTTCTAATTGTGTGCTTGGAAAGACAGCTTTAGTGGCTGTTCCAGAAAACTTCCAAAAGTGCAGTAAGATGTGTTGTGTCCTAGAAAAAAATGTCCCTGAATAAGGTGGTGTTTGGTGAATTACATCCTTTTTACTCTGTTCAAGTAGCATTGAAAAGTCACAGAATACTTGATGTTTGAAGGGACATCTGGAGATGATCTAGTACTTGATCTTGCAGTTGGCAGCCCTGCCTGTGGCAGAGGGGTTGGAACTTGATCCTTGAGGGCCTTTCCAACCCAAGCCATTCTATGATCTAGTCCAACCCTCCTACTCAAAGCAGTGTAAGTTGGAGCAGATTGCTAAGGGCCGTATCCAAATAGGTTTTGAGATCTCCAAGGATGGAGACTCCACAGCTTCTCTAGATAACCTATTCCAGTGTTCACTCACCTTTAGGTAAAAGCTTTTTCACCTGAAGGTAAAAAAGTACACCCATGAATGCAAGTTGCAGTGATGGGATTTTATGAATGCTTTGGGGTTGGAAACCAGCAGCACTGGGGTGCTGGGTTGGAGTGCAGCTGCAGTGGCTTCATTTCCAGCCCGTGTGTGCTTGCAAGTCTTAGAATCATTTTACCCCCCTTGGTTTCACAAGGCAGTGCTCATCGCACTCCAGCCCCCCTCACCCTTACCGCAGACTTTTGCCGTGCTGTTCTTTTCCTTTCAGATCTTGCCCTCCTGTTAGAAGTTCTTCTAAACAATGGGAGGAAATGGGATTACTGGGAGGAGTTCGTGTGTTTTGCAAATTGCGAGCCCTCAGTGTGTTTCTTCTCATTGCCTTATCCTCCTGGCCACCCTAGTAGCTCTGTGTTTCTTTAAGGCTTATTGCCCCTGAAGCTGATGTTTCCCTTCCCACTGTTGTATCAACGTTGCAGTGCCCAGGTGTCCCAACATCTTTGTCTCGAGTTAGCCCTTGGTGCAAATGGCCCCTAAGTATGCATTTTGGATCAGTGTAAAGGCAGCCACGTGGATCCCTTCTTGAAGAGCAATTGCAGGAGGAGACTTACAATGCTTAGAAACA
>PPHD01011517.1:0-18761 GCA_002909625.1 Bambusicola thoracicus
GTACAAAAAGGCTATTAAACGAAAACATACAAACATGCCACACTTCTGAATATGTACAAATATACTCATCAGACACCAGCACAAAGGCTCATAACTTCAATTTCACCATACTATACCTTCATTTTTCATAATGTAGTTAATAATTTGTCCTACAGTGTCACTATTCTCATGCGCAGTTTCATTCATTTCTGTGCAATGAAATAAATATTTTGTCAATATTTTGGCCTTTCAACACAAAAGTTATTTTAAAAAATAAATTACACTAAACCACCCCACCTCCAAAAAAGAGGGAAAGAGAGAGGGAAAGAGAGAGGGAAAGAACACCTGAAGACGTTACAGAAAGAAAATGGCAAGATCTACTGTCACTTTAGAGAGAAAACTTAGATAAGACTTTCTGGTCTCTATTCAAGAAAGCACAGAAACTTAAGTCTATGGAATATACACATCAGCTCTAACATTCTTTAAGGCTTGAAGAAGTTCAATATTTTCATGAACATGCATAAAAATTCTATTTATAGCTAGTTAGATAAGGAGACATAAAGCAGTATTTCTAATCCTAAACATAAACAGGAAAACAGCAAATCAAACCATCTCACGCTAATATTTTAAAATAAGTATTATCAGCTTCTAGAATAAAAGGGGTTCAATTTAATCTTACAACCACAAGGTGTTTTTTTTGTTTTGTGTTTTTTTTTTTTAATTTTTTACATATAGGATTCTTAAATTCCTCACTGCTCTAGTCATATATAACAGAAAAGCTTAGTACTTCTGGAGCTGGCTACACTCACTACCAGTGCTGGAAGTCTCTCCAGAATAATCTCAGAAAACAAAGACTGGGGAAAAAAAATAAATTAAAAAGCACAGCTTACTTAATAGACATCTATAGGGACATCTATATAAAAATAAATAATCAGAGGATGGAGGCAAGTTTGATAGGTTAGGCCTTAAATTTGCCTCCCAGTAGTAAATTGGGGGCTTCCTTCTCTCTTTACCCCACCTTTCATCTTCTTCACCCCAATGCCTACAACTCTGCAAAGCAACTTACACATCTGTTTCCTCAGAAGACCTGGAAGCTGTCCCCCTCACTGCCACTCACCTTGCTGTTACTCCTCTCTTGAACCAGCAGATTAAAACAGACACACTGCTTGAGTACATGCCCTGGGCAGTGATTGCTTAAGAACACAATGACAGATCATTACTGAAGCACATGACTCTACCGTTACCACAGAGGCACTGTAATTTGTACTTATTATGAACCTGCTCAGATGCCATCAATCTACTTGTAGAAAGGAAGAGGCCCGAAGCATTTACAAGGGACCTGACCTTTCTATTTACTTAGCCAAATGCTGCATATAACATTCTTCTCTGGGGTAAAAAAGAGAGCAGGGGAAGATGGGAATAAGGAATCACAAAACAAGAGTACAGACAGAAAAAAAACAGAACAAAGGTATCTTTAAGAAAAAAAATATAAGCAGCATGCATTACACAACAGAGAACGTAGACAGTCCACCCAAAGGCTCAGTTTTATAATGAGAGGGGAGATGAGAAAGAGCGCAACATGAATAAAACTAAGGTTGCTAAACATAAACCTTAGTCTCAAGGCTTTAAACAGCAGCTTTTCATCACTCCCTGACGTTCAATACTTGCTCTCAGCAGCAGACGGAATGCACAAAAGGGATCTGGTGACTTCAGTACACAGCCACAAACAAATATGCTGGATACTTTGATCCCTCCATCAGCTCTTAATCTGTTTTAAAGGATTCATGTGGGAAGTTGGAAGACTGGCAAAGCTTTGACTAGCAAGGACCAAAAACCAACAGACACAATGGTAATAAAAATACTTCTCTTAATATTGTATGATGTCTAATCAAAACAGAAGAATGACAGAAGTCTCACAAAAAAGTTAACTCCACGTTGGCTGCGGTATTTAGAAATAAGTAGAAATATTTTTTTTTAGACGTTGATTACCTATTTTTTCATCAGGCTTTTCCTCTTCCTCTACTTCTTCAGCTTCTGTTGTACAACGATACCCCTTTTTCTTAAGGACGTGACAGATGAGGATCCCCAAGAGACCCATGATGAAGAAAACAGGTACCAACACAAAGGCAACATACTCTAGGTGCTCGGGCTTGTTATTATTGCCAGCTGTCACAGTAGTTGTTGGTAAATCATGGCTTGCCAAGGCTTGTACATCACCTACATAATGGAATAAACAGAGTTCATGCCTGTAACGGTATCTTCTCTACATAAAACAATTACAAATATTCAAATATTCAATATATGCGATATATACAAATATTCACTTAGGATGTCCTTGAATTTTTCTTGGGAACGGGCTTAGAAGAATACAACAGATTCCAACTAAGCCCAACTGTTCAGCTAAATCCAAATACATGTTTGCATACTCAGAATTCCTTCAAAGTCTCTGAAGTTTATGTATACACACTATACATAACAAAGATTTACATAATAACCTCCAAACATGCAAAAATATTCTACCCTATTTTTTTTAGAGTACGAAAGAGCATCAACAAAATGAGATGAGTAAAATTCTAACATATTTTAGCATGTTTTCTACCTACTTGTATTAAAACAGACATGGTAATTCATAATGTTGTTACTAAGTGGGTTGAAGATTCATTAGAAACCCAGTTACATGATACTGAAGCTTTCACAACAGAAATACCCAAAGCCATCAAACTCCTCCCTCAGAAAAAAAAAAAAAAAAACCCACACATACGTCTCCAAAAATCTGCAGAAAGACCAATACTTCAAAATCACCTCTACTGTGCCAGCTGTATAAGTAATGAAATTTTTAAAAAGCATTAAGCATTCATCTGAATCAATTTGCTACACAACAGTGGGAATGCAGAAAGCTAAAGGAAATGCAAACAAACATCTAAATAGTTTTGGAGGCTGAATGAACTCTAATGTTAAAATTAAACCTCACGATGTTTGCTTGGGACAGAGCCAGATGGCCTAGCTTGCATACAAACCCAAAAAAGAAAACTATTCATTCTTTTCAAGAAAGGCCAGCAATGCTACAGATAACTGTATGTAGAACTTACTAGGTATGTCATCTTCAGTAGCTTTACCTTGTACTTGGGCAGGACAATTGAGCAACAGAAGAATTGAACAAGTTAATGCTTACAAACTGCAATTCTTTTACACGACAGAGAAGTAAAAAACAAGAAAGGATAAAGAGAATCACATAACTGAAAAAGTTGTTTACAGTTTGTTTTGCCAGAATTTTTAATTCACATTTTAGTATACTAAAATGAAATGGGTTCGGTCTTCTTGGCTTTCAGCATATCCAAAGTTCCCCACTTCATCAGGCAATTTACTTACCAGAAAGGAGAAAAGCCATTACAAGAAATACTATTTTGATGGCTGCATTGTTTCAGAATCTAAGCAATCCAACTAAAATAGCATACATCACAACCCCAGAGAGGTATTAACAGATCCTAACAGATCAGAACATGAAGTGTGCTCATTAAGGAAAATCAGCCAGTGCTTTGAATTTTGATGCACACTATTCATTTTAAGAATGAAGAGGAAAACCACAGCACACTAATTCCAAGACATCAACAGCAACTTACTGCTCTAATAGGTGGGAGGACAGATTAGGAAGGCCACAGGATGAATCTGACTCCAGGTTTCCTATGTATCTTTGTGAGAAAAGCAGCATTACCCTAACAAATCTCCTCCTGACTTTCCTCCATGACCATGGCAGCAAGTGCTTCCAGCCCTCCAAGCTGGGGTTCCTCACAGCTTTCTCCAGACGCAAAGCTGCTTCACGAGGTCCCTTTCCCCTCAGTTCTCTGCTACCCCACTGACTTTGCACCTGACAGACCAAAACCCTGAAAATAGTTTTAAACTGAATCGGTTACTGAGATTGTTGGAGAGAAACATGCCCTAGAAAGCCTTTACTTTTTAAAGCAGTCACTTTAGTGAAGCAGCACTACCTGTGGTTTACAGACTGCTTCATCAAGCCCATCAAGTAACTCATCTTCATGAGTTTCCTCTTCCCTCATGCCAGGAGTGCTTGAGTACAGTTCTGAAATAAGTTTGATTCTGTTTTGGAAGGAACCACTTGTTTCTTTTTTTTCTGGTTTCTTTTTTTATTATTATTATTTTAAACCTACAATCTGTTCTTTGATTTCATTGAGCACTTCTGCTCACAGGCTGCTGCCTGATATACCAATGAGAAAACCCTTCAGCTATAGTCCGCCATCAAAGGTTATGACAGCTTAGAAAACTTCTCAAAAGATAAATGCACCCTACACAAGCTAAGAAAAATTAAAACCACCTTAAAAATGCCACAGATGAGCCAATACTGAAACCTTTTTTTCTGACTGAAGGGTGTTGAAAAAACCCATGATGTATCAACTCAATGCTCAGCAATACAGATTGGTCTACTCATTAGACTGAAACTTAAAAAGCTCTAGAATTAGGCAGGAAAACATAATTTTAAATGAAAGAAATATTTTACATATTAACAGTGACCATGTAAATGAGTCACTCAAGTTTTATTCAGTTGTCTCTAGATATCTAAAAATCTAATTCTCCCATTAAAATTCAACAAGGTACGAGCATATTTAAAAAGTATCTTCCTTAACAGTAAAACATTAAATCAGTATCCTTTTTAATGTAAATAAATAATTTGCACAGAACATGAACTGTTCTTAATGACATCATTAAATGATCAGAGATGTAAAAATTCACAAGAAGCAAAACAAAAATTTTCCAGAAGAAACTGACTGCCTGGATCAAATAACTGCTGCTGTATTCAACCTTATAAGCAGAGCAAAGCACTCAGCACTTATTACCAAACACCACCCACGTGTCAAGAACTCTGCTCTCAGAAACTTCGGCATTTAGGATGTCATACAAGATAATGACTTGCCTGGGTACGAGCAATACATATCATGTATTAGTCAGAGCTGCATCACTCATTTTATGATCCCTATTCTTCTTCCTCTGAGGCACGTTATGCTTATTAACAGAATGGAGACAGTTACCCCATTCTCATGGTGTACCGTGTTGCCTCACAAAGGTTTTTATTGAAAATTCAGGCCTTTTTTGACTCAAGCCAGTACTTACTGAAATCAGTTTGCTGTGGTCTTTCCTGTCCTGATGTTTTCATACACCTCTGCAGACTATCAGTCTACATAACAAAATTACCTGCAGATACACTCCAAATACAGACATTTCGGAGCAATACTCGGCACATTTAAAATGTTGCTTAAACTACAAATCACAGATTATATTCATGATGCTAATTCAGATCCCATGTAGCCTTGTTTGCTTAAGAATAAGTACGTTTCAGTCATTGATCTTTAGTGTGCCTCAGACAAGAACTTTTCTTTTATACTGGTTCTAATCATCACTGCTCAGACACAGTGTTCTTCTATCCTTCCATCTCAGCAATGGCTCGAGAATACATTACAGAACTTTTAAGAAATAGAATATATGAGGAAAAACGTTGTCTGACTAAGGAAAAAAAATCATCCTTTTTTTAATTACAATTTTTATACAGCTGAGTTTGACCTATTAATATTTGAGTTAAACACTTTCTTCTCTCCATGTTAGCAAGATCATGTTTAATTAAAAAAAAAATAAAAAAAATCTAAGACCATGATATCTTGAAGGCTACAGTAATAACAAGGCTGGAGTGGACCACATACACAAAGGTATTGCTCTGTAGTCAACCTTTTTCCCCCTTAGTCTCACAGATTCACAGAAGACAGACTGGAGCGCGTCAGCAAGGCCATCCCACTTCACGCTGCTGTCCTAGAGCAGGATTAGCTGTTCCCAGACAACTATTCACCACACAGAGCTAAAGATCCTGCAAAGGCAACAGCCTGCCCACCCTCACACATGTTTTCTTTCTTTGCAGATGGAGGGTCAGAACAATTATTTTGTTGATATCTATTTGCCGCATTAATAGACTTAGCTCATATCAAGTTTCAGAATTACGTGCTCCTTGGTTTTAGCAGCATGAAAAGATTTCATTTAGCATGATCGTTATGACATCCCTGATGAAGCTCCACTCAGATCAAAGCTTTGCCTTTAGCAGTGATCTAAATAGGCAATTCTCAAACTTTTCAAAGAGCAAAGAAAAATCCCCGGAAAGATTTAATGCTGCCTAAAGAACAACTCAGATGGTTGAAAAGGAAATCTTTTCTGCAATAAAGATTGTATCTGTTTAGTTGTTACATAAGCAATGTAAAATTCATCACTAAAATAATGCATTGTCTTTATTTTTCTAAACCTCCCATACTGAAGTATAATACACATCTAATGGATTGTTTTAAGTACGTTCCAGTTATTGTATTGTTTAATCTACAGCAAGAAGCCCATAAACAATGATGTAATCTCTCTCCTCTGCTGATAAAGAATCCTATTTTGTTACGCCAGATTTTGCCTATTAAGCCCATGCCATTTATTTCTCATGGCTTGCCTTTTAAAGAGCTTTGTTTATATTTCATGAATTTGATTGTTCTAGCAATCAGTCTGCTATAAATAACTACACACGTATTTACTATCTTATCCTTGTAGTTCAAAAAGTTGCATGATTATATTTCCTGCTTTGAGGCATGAAGATGAAATACAGCTTTCCATCCAAGTATACAGAAATAAACTATCGTTGGCCTTGATGTTAACTGAACTGTCAGAGAAATCAAGTGTGATCACGGCATAACCTATCTAACTGCAGTATAAGACAAGAGAAGCATTCAGTTAAGACACAGGATCTGCTCAGATACCTCAGCTAAGCACAGCTGTAAATGTCTCTGCAGCAGCCTTATCTTCAGCAGTTCTTTCCCTCTTCATACATGTGCTAGTTCACTCATCCATGGCAAAGGAGAAATCACTCAAGTTTCAGAATAACTTAAACAAAAAAAAAGTGACTTCTTTGGGTGTTTTCTGCTTGTTTTTCTTTCTTTAAAGCCTGGACCACCTCTCATTCAGTTCACTCCATGGCCACAGAAACGATTTTCCAGTGTAATGAAATGTAATGCAATGCCACAAAGAGAAATAAGCGGGCTATTCCCATTTCAGCTCACCTTTCAAGGGAACAGCAGCTGAGACCATAGCCAGTGTTTCATTTTCTCCTGACAGAAGTATGCTCACACTGCATCATACTACGACATTTCCTACCTCCAGGAGAAGCCCAAACTGTGTGTCTCCATGTTTCACCCTGAATCGTGGTTACAAGAGCTTTAAATCACAGTTTACATCCCTGTCTTACTACTAAGGTGGTAGCTATAGAGGAAACCAGAGGAAACCATAGAAAAGATGACAAGAAACAGCTTAAACGGTGTTTTCCGCAGGAAAGAGTGAGCGAAGGCAACCTGTTGCCTAACATCTGTTTCACCTATTGTTAAAGGCATAGTACTTTGGGGAATATCCATGAACTGAATAACGGGGGAAAAAAAAAGCTATCATTTAAGAGGAACGTTCAGCATGTTCAATTCTACTTCACTTCTAGCTATCCTGTCGTAAACGGAACCTGCAAACAGAAGTGAAATAAGCAGGAAGTCTGATGAGACAGAGGAAGCCACATGATAAAAGAAGATGACGATTAGTAGCAGCGCTGCCAGCTGCCCTAGAGGTTGTTTAAGGTCTGCTGCTAGGAACAAACTTCAAAACTTTCATTAGGTTTGTCAGCAGCAGTGTCTCAAGTAAGCGCACAGAAGAATCAGCCACATGGCTCACAGAAGCTCAGCATGGATGAGGCTGGCAGAGACCTCCCGGTCCCTGCAGCCCCGCCACAGCTCCAGCAGGGACACCAGAGCAGGTGCCCAGGCCTATGGCTAGGTGGCTTCTGAAGATCTCCAAGGAGAGCCCACAGCCCCTGGGCAGCCTGTGCCAGTGCTGTCACCCAGCACTAGCTCTAAATACTTTTAACTAGCTTTACTTCCTTGTCACTACTAGCAAGAAATATGTAGCCAGTCCCAGGAATCTTAAAACACCTAGCTGCATCCTTACTACCCAACATCACATTCAAACCCACAAACCACACAAGTCTTTCACGGTACCTCAGATTGGAGCCTACTAGAGTCCTTACATTAGAAACCGAGACTTTGGCTTACTGAAGTTATTACAAAACTTACAGTGATATCAAGGGTACATCCTGCAGTACGTCTGGAAAGTGAGCCTTCTCCTTTGAACTTGAGTCAGGTCTCCGCAGTGATGAGTTCCCTCCCAATCACGTGCTACATCAACACAGTTTCAACAAGCTATCCACAGAGAATGGTTGTGCACAGGCTTGCCTGAAGGCTGGCAAGAAGGGCTCAGAGAGGAGATATCTCCTAAGCATGGACAGGTCCTATTAACAGCAAACTATAGCTAAAAGCAGTAGCGTATAATGCATGTAACCCTCAGCAATTCAAAATCATTGTGGTTTATGCAACCCCAGATGAAAACTAAACCTAATCTTGTCAGTTGCCTTCTCTGTCTGGGCAATCACATCACGAAGGCACCTAGCATTATTAAGACTTCAAAGACAAAGATCTCAACAGCAGCTCAGCCCTGTTGAAAAAAGAATAAATCGCACTATGTACAGCAATGAGAGAGACCCAATCCATCCAGAAGATGCAGCTGACAAGACTGAGAAAACAGATCAGAATCTCATGCTTTGCTGCTAATCAGCATTGCAACGCTTTGCATTTCTGTTGGAACACCTATCAACAAATTTCAGCTTTCAAACAAAGCATACATTCCGTGCAATTAACCAACTGCACTTAACCCATTTGGCTGTTTCTGAAAAATAAAGGATCCCTGTAGGACACATCAGATATTTAAGACATTCCATATCATTAGGAAATTTACAAGTGCCAGCAGCATTAAAGCAATGCTACCAAACACATAAAATCAATGGCTCTATACAAACATTCACACTAGTTGAAATCAGCCAAAGATTTTTAACTAAAACCAGCGTATCCTGCGTGACAACACAGCAGAAAGCATTTGGCAAACCCCAGGAGGAAGGAGAAAGAAATAGTGCTTTCTTTTTTGGTACCTTTTGCATTTTCTGTTACACTTTGCAACAGTTCGCTTTCCAACCTACAGCTAATACACATGATGAAATCACAAGTATCATTACTAAGTCCCACTGATGCACGTGGCCTTACAACTCCCCTGGAAAAGTGCTCAGTGATACAAACCCGGGTACAAACATTTCAAGAGTACCTACAAGCCTATGCACACCCATCCTGCAGCTTACTACAACACCTTCGGGCATCTTCAAGATGCCAGCAGCAAACTGCACCGCCATCCCAACAGATTGAGGAATGTGCCAAAGCAGCAACTACAGAAGAGCAAGCTAATTTATATGTGTGTGTATATACACACGCACATTACTCTTTCAAGAAATCTCATTCACAGAGGAGGAGGAAAACGTGGTCAGGCTCAAGAAGAGAAGGAACATCAGCAACTCCTCTCCTCTCTTACATCTGCCACAGAAGATCTGAAAGAAGCGTTTAGGCCTTGCAAAGTGGTCAATGCAGATCTGAACTCCAGGCTGGCTGTTCTTTCACTGAAACTGATGGGTTGAATTTGAGAAGGAAAAGTCTGATAATGCCGACATACTGAGTGCTGTTCTACAGGTCTCGGCTGTGCCTACTGGTACTTACTTCTTTCTGCTCTCCTGAAGAGAAGGAATGAGCTAGATGACAAGGCTTCCACGCCTCTTGTTTTCAGAGCAAAACAGCAGGTGGTGGACACCTCAAACCCTTCTGGATCAAGCTGACACATTCTAAGCACTAATTACAGATTGACAAAGGGCGTATAGAAAGATTCAAGGCATTTTGTGCCTAATTTCACACTAGTAATCACAGCCCTGCTAACTGCTTCCCCCGTGCTCTCACACAAGCCGTACGCCCTCAGCCATGCCCTGCCACACAGCTGAACTGTGCTGCCAGTGCAAGGACCCACAGACACAGCCAGCAGCCACGCTCCAGGAGCGGCCATCGCACCAAGGAGTGCCTACCAGAGAGTTTACATTTGACAGTTGGCACTTCAGACAACACAGGCAGCAGGAGATGGTCAGCTTCGAGATTACCACTACCGCAACGTCTGGGGTTAGGCATAAACACAGTAACTGCCATTGAGAAGCAGCTTCCTCGGCATGTGAGCAGCACTGGGAGCACTTAAGGGTTACAGCAAACCGAGTTTCTAAAATCTAAACACAAAGCCAAGTTTAACTTCACACGGGACAGCCAAGCAGAAGCAGTTCCTCGAATCACTTATGTTGTGTGAGTCACTCGCCCACTCCGTTCAAACTAAAGGTAACTACAGAACGGTTACGAGAACTCGTACAGCTCACTGGATAGCTTTTTTTTAACCCAACCCACGGCCACCCCAGACCGACCAGCCGCAGGCAGCGGGAGCCATCGAGACGTGAAGGGCCGCGCCGCCCGCGGGGCTGCGAGCTCCGAGCGGCGGATAGGCGGAGACCCCGCTGCCACCCGCCCGCTCGGCCCGGGCAGCTCAGGGGTCGAGCGGGGGCAGAGCGAAGAGGGGGCTGCCTCTCTCCCCGCGCCGCGGCAGCCCGCCGCAGGCCCGGCCCGGCCCCGAGCGGCCCCCACCCCGCGGAGAGCGGGCTGACCCCCGGGGAGAAGCGGCGGGGTCGGTGGAGGCGCCCGGGAAAGCAGAGGGGTCCCGGGTGGACGTTTCACCCACCGAGATCGGAGCGGTTCCCCAGCCAGACGGCCGTCGGGCCCAGCGAGGGAGCAAGCGACGGAATCCCCCTCGTCGCCGGCGGAGCCATACCCGGCACCTCTTCGCGCCGCCTCCGCGCGCTGGCAGCCCCGCTGCCGCCCGCCCGGCACGGCCCAGCCCACCGGCGGCGGGACGCGCCCTTCCCGCACGGCGACTGCGCGGAAGCGGCCCGGGGCGGTGCTGGGTGAGGCGGAGCGCAGTCCCGCTGGGCGCCCTCAGTTTGGTGTTGGAGAGTGGGGCGGGCGTTTCTTGTGTGCTCCTATGGCAAATTTGTGGAGTTAGTCAGCATTAGCATCGAATGCAGCATTACTGCGGGTGATGGGGCACTGGCACAGGGTGCCCGGTGCCTTACCCTTGGAAGCCCAGTGCCAGGGCCCAGGGGGAGGCAAGATGGAGACAGGGATGATTTTGAGCTCAGCATTGGGCTTAGCGGCCCCTGAAGCTGGTGGACTGCTCTCACTCAACTTGCTTCATGTGAGGTGGGCACTGCAGTGGTTCCCAAACACCGGGTGCTGCACCATGCTTCTGGGGCTGCCCAGAGCCTCTCACAAGGGCTGGTCGAGGTGCATCTCACTCAAGACAAGTGAGCTGTGCAGCAGCATGAGGAGACTACCACCACCATCCCTTGGAGGACCCTCACTGCCAGAGCATGGCACAAAGGCCAACGAGATCTGTGGGGACAGCTATTCTGTGCAAGGGGCTACCCATACCCAGGAGGAACAGCGTTTGTTGGCAGAGCTGGTGTGAAGTCGCACAGTGTAACAGCGGGGTAGGATGTGACACACGGTGCCATGTGGCCCTACAGAAGGTGCCACCACCACTGTAGCATTTGTGCAGGGTCTTACAAATGTTCACAGCCTTCATGTGACTTCATTAATTAGCACTGAGCTCACAGGGACACCACTCTTACACTCACCCTTTTACCTCTTCCCATCCACGAAGCCTCAAAGTTGTTCTTGCATTCCTTGATTCTACACAGCTCGACTCCAGCATAGGTTTACATCCTGGTAAGCCAGCTTAAGTGTTTAGGCCGTGGCATCTGTAAGTGGACTTCTCTGCTGCCTTGGCAGAAGCATAAGTAGAATTATGGAATCATACATTGTCTTCTTGTATCAAGGCAGGGGCAATTACATCTTCCCATTAGTCCCAGATACATTACTCTAAATTATTCTGATCTAAATTATTTATTTACTTGCTCTTGCTCATTTTAAAGAGACAACATTGGGATCATTATAAAGCCATACACACTCTTGAATGATTTGTTCTTTTGGTACCAGCAATTTGTTCAGAAATATCATTATTAGCCACTGGCTAGAGCTATTCTCAGCTAGACCCAGCACACCAGTTTGCCACCTCCTTGTTTGGAGCCCATAAGCCCACCTCATAGCTTCCCTTCAACCCCCCAAATCTTCTTTCATAGTAAAGAAAATACACAGAAAAATATGTTCTTAAAAAATAGTAGATTGGTACCGTTTGGGTACTCGATAGAGTGCATTGGAAGCTGCAGCTCTGGAAATAACCAGTTGTAACCTTTTCACTGTGTGCTTGATGGTCAGCTCTATTCGTGGTACAGATTATAGCCATTATTTGTATAAAAGTCTTTTTCAGACCTAGGAAAAGATCAGGATGATTTAACACCCGAGATAAACATGTTGACAAGCAAAAATAAAAATAGCTGTCTCTTTTCCTTCTTTGGTAACAAGGGAAAAGTACCTTTCCAGAGATAAGCACTTCCTGAGTCTAGCAACAGAGCACTATCGATTGTTTAGATACTTGTTTAGATACCTTTTTTTTAGCATCCATTCAAGTGATTCCTTCCACAATTCAAGGTTGAATGCTATATTTGCTTCTAACTGCAGCTGAATCTGATTGCTGTTTGTTCATCATCAGCATTAGGAAAGGCAATAAGCAGCCCTGAGAACAGACTCAGCAGAGACAGTAATGACATAGATAATAAAATATTAAAGCTTAATTAAAACAAACAAAAACCCCTACAACTGTGGAGCACAGTACCTAAGCAGCGTAAGCAGACATTGCTGGGTTTTTTTTTTCTTAAACACCCAACAAGTTGTTCAAATATTTGTTAACAAAGAAAACCATCAAGGAATGAACAAAAGTGTCCATTTCAACACAAGGGGAAATCAAACACAGGAAAACATGTCTTTGACCCTCTAAGATTTCCTATACATAGTATGGCTGTTCACCTGAGCAGCTTCTTCGCTGTCTCTTAAATTGTGATTTTCTTGTTTTTGAGGTGTAGTTCTCTGTCAACTGCACTTCCCAAGGCAGACAGAGCTGGGATGTTTCCCCACGCACAGGTAGTCTCCAAGTTCAGCAGGATTTCTGAACCACATCTGCCTCTGTGACACAAGCAATCCAAAGAAATGCATTCTTTCAGGTTCTCCCTCTCTCTCTCACTTCAGAAGCATTGGTTATACTTTTTTTTTTTTTTTCCTTTTTTAACTGGTTTCAGAAATAATCTCAATTTACTACACAGCCCACAAACAGTGAATTCACATAACTTCCAAGGCTGCAACTTCCTACCCTTCTTCACCCACTGGAACAAACACCTTTGGACATAGGGGAACTCATACTTTGCTGCAAGAAGGTCTGGGAAACCACCTTCATAGTCTTAGAGAGAATAACAAACCTCATTGAAAACACTATAAACCACAAAGTTTCCTGAACAGATTTAAAACTAAGTTGCAGTGAGTTTTAATTAGCCCAATTTACCTCAGCTGTTTCCTCAATATTTTTAAAACAAATCTGCAGCTTGTTCCTATGACTGGATAAAGCGCTCATTGGGGTAACACATAACTAACTTTTCTAATGCAAAGCAGTCAAGGAATCTTAAAACAGCCTTTGGCTTTGCCTACTATCAATTGCTGATACCACATAGAAAACATTTAATGATCTGATTCTGTATTTTCTGCATGCAGTTAGAAGAGTTCAGGTTTTGCCAGTATGTTATTTCTTGTTCCTGGATTTCCATTGGAAGCCCTCACTATTGTTGCTGGAAATCTGAAAAATACATGACTCTCCCTGACTACTGTAACTAAGGGGGAAGTAAATTTTCCTTAATGTTTCTCCCATAGTTTTTATTTCAATCACACCTTAAATTTAATATTACTAAGAATTTGACCTGTTTTTTTTTTTTTTTTTTTGGTGGGAGAGGATTTCTTCTGAGTTTCATACATCAGAGCAAGACAGACACATGGCCAGCTCTCATCCATAAGGGTTACACACAGAAATGATGTTAGCAGCAGTACGTAGAAGACCAGCTCCCACTTCCACATTTTAAGCAGTGTAAGCTTAAACTTCAAAGCATGGAAGGTATCTTTTTCTGACATTGGAAATGTCACATCATCAGGCCCTTTTACATGACTTAATTTTTTACTTAACTTGAAAATCATAAATCAGAGTACTAACCCCACAACCACATGATCCTACAATATCTATTTTAAAAATGTATATATGCACAAACATTCCGGCATAAAACTAACCAGTGCTGCTATGAGTAAAGCTTGATCACATAAAATATCCTTTGAAATGTAAATGATATGCATTCCCACATCATTTAATTGCTTGCTTTTCTTTATTGCTAGAATCACAATTAAAACAAACTTGCTTGCGTTAGCTTTCTAACAGTTCTTTCAAACCTCCCCACCTACACCAAGAGAAGAGTGCCTTACACATACCATCTGCACACACAAAGCAAGACTACTTCTAAAACTTCTTTAGAGCTACATCCAAATGCTAGCAGTATTTAAAACAGCCGCATACATCAGTGTAGCAGAAATGCTAAGTCATGGCTTGAAGCAGTGATTGAGCACCTGGTGTGAAGGCAGGACCAACCCATGGGAGCTCAGGTGCATAAAATGTACCTGAGTGACCAGAAGGGGTGGAGCTAGGAGCTACTCCTAGGTCTCATTTAAGGGTTGGCAGTGGGGGTTGCCCTCTCTTGCTGGGGCTCTCTGTGTACTTGTGTTTTTCCAAAGGTAAGTAGGTTCCTTGCTTTGCTTCTGTGTCTGTAGTTGCTGTATTTGAGCCTATTCTTTCTTGATGTAGCCTAGAACTTTGCTATTATGCTATTATTGCTCCCCTTCCTATTGTATTCCACTGTTGCAATCAGAGAGGTATCTTTTGATGGCTGTAACTCAACTGATGGTGTTTTCCTTTGTAGGCTAGAGTAAGTAAAGCATTAACATAGAACTGTAGGAGGAATGTTAAGATTAGTGATGACAGGGTGAAGTAGTTTCATGAGCCAGGTTGTAAGGACTAAAATTCAAATTTAAGTATGGGTTTTCTGATGGGCCTTCAGCCTTCTGGAGGCTTAACTCCTCATTCATATAACAACAATTACAAATGTTTATAGGAATGAGACTACTTTTTATGCATATCCAAATGCAAGGACAAGGAAAACAGGCATTTGTTTATGCAAAATTACAAAAAATAAACAAAAACTAGTACTTAACCTGAAATGAGGTGCCTGAACTCAGACAGTATAACTTACCTTGGAGACAATGCATATGACTCAAGGTAGTTGTCAAACCATTAGCGAGGAAGAAGTTGTAACCAGCAAACTAGTTGAAGCTATCTTTCAATTGCATATTGCTTTGTACTTTGTCCTCCACGCTGCTGTATTTACTGGTGAAAGAGAATGTATTCCTGAAAGGTACTGCCTCACATAGAAAAAGAAGCTTATGAGGTTAACAGACTGTGAAGATACTGTAGTTCTACTCCTGAGTTCTAGACTTTATACCAAATAACCTGTTGATTTCCACAAGTCTTTCTCCTGTCAGGTTGAGAAAAATGAGTAAGCAGAATATTCAGGTAGTGTTCCTCTAGATGTGGCCTCCCCTTCTCTCTCTTTTTATCCCTTTCACGCTCCTGTCCCCCTAATACAATTAGACTGCATTAGATTGTGACTCTTGCCGTTTGAGAAAATAATTTAACCTCTAGATTTTTGACTTAGTCAGGACTGCTTCCCCTTTGTTTGTTCTGAGTCCTCCTAATTAGAATAAAGTTTGTTTTGTTGGACCAGAGAAAATAGTAAAAGACTTGATTCTGGAGCCAAGTAATTAAGCTACTTACTTAATTAGGCTGTTTAAGCCTGAGAAGAAGACAGCGAAGCTGCAGGTGTTGTCCCAAGGATAGAGCCAATACTTTATAATCCTCTCTGTGTGGATTAAAAGAAACTATTGAGAACAAGAACTGGAGCCTAGTACATCCCCCCAGGCTACCAACCCATAATATCAGAGTAGTTATGGTAGGGAACAAAGAGGATGGTGGTACAACTAGTTTTAATTCTTTAAACTGTTGTGGTTGTCATTGTTTCCTGAGACACCAGGTCCTGTTGATGCTTGGTAGGTGTTCCCAGGCAGATCCTGATAGCTGAAGCTCTCTTCACGGGACTAAAGACAAGAATGTTGATGTTCTTGATTCTGATCAGGTTTGGGCATGACTTGGTATCAGCCAGTCCTAAGTATCAAAAGAGATGAGCTTTCAAATACTTGGAAATTTAAAGGCTCTGCTGTGGATCTGAGGAAGCTCAGGGGCCTCCTGATCTTTGGACACTATAAGGGTATTATAAGGATTTCCATGTTATTGTTAGACCATTCTCCTAGAACACGGGTCAAAGAAAGGAACTTGAGGAAGTAGCAAAGCAGGATCTGAGTTTCTTAGAAAGACTCTGAGAAAACAACCAAGTCCATACTAAGCTGAGAGAAGTTGTAAAGGAAGCCAGTTGGGGTTTTGAGTGCTGTGGAGAGCCATATTATTGAGTATACAAAACAGTGTGGCTTGCTTGGTGTGTGTGGTAGAGGCAGAAATAGGAGTAGACCACAGAGCAGTCCAAATCCCCATGGAGGACAGCTTTTTACCTTGGTTTTACACTGGCATGGTGGTTAAGGAATTTTTTACACAATAGCTAGTAAGTATAAGTAATATAAAGTATAAATGGTATATTAAGGTTTTGTATTGTAATGCTTATTTTAAGCAAATGAAGCCTGAAACAAAGTCCTACAATAATGAAACCAAAATGCACTGGTGCATATTCCATGCCATTAAATTATTATGAATTAATCTTAATTTGTCACAGCTGAACAATACTCATTGTGGAATTTAATGGTGGGTTGAAAACAAAGAAAGCCTAGTAGCCTCACATGAAGTCACTAGGCATGAAGGAGTTGGCTTCATTAATGACCTTATAAGAAATGACACATTCACCCACCTACATGCCTAAAGCAAAATGTGTATATAAGTAAAAGGAAACTTAAGTATATCCATATTCTATTAATAGAATTATTAATTCAGTTCTAAATTTGAGGTTACCTTAGCTTCTGAGACTTGAAGATAAATTTACAAAATCCAGCCTATGAACATAGGTAGGGCCAGTAAACTAGTATGGAGATACAGCATAAATATATTTAGCTTTTGTACCTCAAGACTTATGGTTCTGGCCTGTAACTGATATTTAAGCTTCACTACATCCTAGCAAGTCACTTTTTAAGGTTAAGAAATCTTCAAACTAGAAACTGCCTTCTCAGTAATTAGTCACTTGGAAGTGACATTTTCTGATAAAATTTAAGAATCCCATTCCAGGAATTACGAACTTTGTTTCCTGGAAGAAAATAGAGTGTGGCCCTCCAAGAGAGGGTCCTACAAAGGAATTTAAGTGCTTCAATTGTTAGCTTAGAGGCTCATTTCCTCATAAAAAGTCCCACTTATTTTGTAAGGTTGGAGTAACGCATTCCTTCAAAATAATACTCGGCGGTAACAATTAAAGAGAAATGTCATGCAAGAGTGGTAATTATTCCTCAAACATTTTCACAGCATGAAAATCTGGTAGGTGATCTGTTGGCCTGATATGATTAGACTTCTTGTTTTAGTTGACCAAACGACTAGCTCCACATTTAATGTCTTTAACCATGCTTAGACAGTATGGGCCAAATTCCACAGACAAGTGAACAAACATCACTAAATTACAATGTCTTAGTATGCTGTGGATAGCCTTTATTTCTTCCAACAATTCAGAACTATGCTCTGCTTCATGCAAATAGGCTTCATCAAGTCCGCATGCCAGGAGTTCTCTTGGAAACCAGTTCAAGCATAGATCTGCTGAGATAAGCTTCAAATCTTGCTAGGCCTGTTTACATCAACTGCTTTTTATGTAAGGTAAGCCATGTGCAAATCAGAAACTGTATGGGGAGGGAATAGATGTGATCTGAATACCAGTATGTTAGGTTTACAACAATTTTTCTATTTATATGTATAATCCCTGGTAGGCCATCAATCCTTTACAGCCAGAAAATGCATAAAATTAGAACTATAAAAGCTGGAATGCAGTAAGATATGTGGTGGGCGTAGCAGTGTGGATGCTTATTAAATTAAATACAATAGGTATTATCTTGATTCTTTTCTGTTAGGAAGTGTTATGAATACTGGGAATTTCTATAGTTCCTCATCTTGCCTCCAAGCCCAGCTGTGCAGTAATTTTCAGAGCAGGGCAGTATCTTACAGTAACTCTTATGCTGTTCTTCTGACACTTCATGAGGAATGTCAAAGGCAAGATCAGGTCTTTAACTGAGTAATTGAGTAGCTGGTGGTGGGAGCTGAAAGGGGAAGTCTCAGTGAAGCAAATAGGGAAGGAAGGTACAGTAATGTAACATGGAAAAACACTGTTCTGTTTTACATGCTGTGAGCAGTGCTCAGCCTGTTCCACTGAATCACAGAAAAGTCTCATTTGGAAGTGGTATCTGGAGACCATGTAGGCTTGCCTTCTGAGTGGGACATGAGATGAGGCTTGCCAGGGCCTTGGCTTGGCTGCTTCCAGTGAATCCAATTTCATACATTCCAAAGTTTGCTTTCTTTTAGAGTGGAGAAACCGGATGAGATCCACCCAAGAGTGTTGAGGGAACTGGCGGAGGTGATAGCCAAGCCGCTTTCCATCATCTACCAGCGCTCCTTGTTGACTGGTGAGGTCCCGGAAGACTGGAAGCTTGCCAACGTGACTCCCATTTACAAGAAAGGTTGTA
>PPHD01011519.1:0-18758 GCA_002909625.1 Bambusicola thoracicus
TCAAGGTCAGTAGGCCTGCCACTCCATTATTACACTCCAGTGGATTAACATAAAATAGCTATAAAGAAAAATTAACTCTGAGAGACTTTGGATCAGGACCTGCAGTCCACCAAGACAAGGTTGTTGTTGTTTTTTCCCCTCTCATAACTTTATTCTTAAAAAAAAAACATTGATCACATAAAGCAAGCATTTACAAGCTGAAGTCTGGCACCCATTTCAACTGAGGACGAAGTCCCTGACATACCTTGCTGGGCAGTCTGGCACTGTGGTCCTGTCCAGGCACTGGTGCACTCACAGGTGTAACCATTGACACCATCAGTGCAGCTTCCACCATTCTGGCAGGGGTTGCTAACGCATTCGTCAATGTTCTCTGTACAATTAGAGCCTGTCCAGCCTGCGTTACACAGGCAGAAATATCCAGAGGTCACTGCCTGCAGATATAAATAAATGCAATAAAGCTAATGAGCACGGGTCACCTAAAAGAATTAATGCAGTCAGTAGAAGAACTGATATTTACAGTTACTTTATGTGGAGATACCAGAACAAAGAAATCATTTAGAATGTAATGGCTTTGATGGTTAGTGGTGAAAACCAACATAAAGCCACAGCCTAATCCAATTACCTAGCTCTGTTTTTTTTTCTTCTATCAAGTTATTTATCTGCAGAGTTCTTTCTTTAGAAAGTCTGTATTCATTCAGTCTTTCAGGAAACTGTTTGGCTTTGAAACGATCACTTTAGAAACAAGACAATCATGTTATCTGAAACTTATAAACAGCAAACCAAGGTGACAATGGCTTATAAATCATTTCTCTCAAGTCTGTTCTACTGGAAGTCTGCACTGCAGTTACATTGGCTGTTACTTAATTTTAACCCTGAGGGTTGTTAAATAGGAACACTTTCACCAGCTTCCCTGTATTATTCCTGTCTCTTCTATTCATTTTGTCTCAACATTTATTACTTCTTATACACAAGTTTTTCCACATATCTAGTTGTTTTAATTTCTTATGCCTTCTTTCCTTGTGTTTCTTGCTTTTTAGATATACTTTTTACAGGTAAAGCAGAGTGCAGTATATCAAGGCACTTACTAACTGCCATCTTTGATGCCTCACAATCAGTATATTATAATGGATGGAGTGGGGTGGGGAGATCATCTCCTTTAGAACAGAAAAGGAGAAAAGGGAAATGCAGTAATATCATATGGCCTGTTTCCACCCATTCAGTGATTGTTTCCAGAATTATTAAAAGGAAGAAACAGCATGGACAAACAAGATCAGACTCTACGTGAACAACAAATGTACTATTTGGAACATTTCTACAAAATCATCATCATAAATATCTTCTGCAATAGAAGAATCAAAATTCTCAGATCCATAGCACAGACTTCCCTGAGCACAGAGGACTTCATTCAGAAAACCAAACACCTTTACAAGGTCCACGTGAACAAACTGAATGGTCACCGTGCATGGGAACAAATTCACACCACCAATCAGTAAAGGACAGAAACACCCAACTCTCCTCAACCAGCACCAGCATTCCCATCACTGTTCTGGGGTACCAACTTTCCCTCCTCTAAAGGCAGCCTGATTAGTGCATCCTGAAACCTTCTCAATTTTCTCCAGATGTAGCTGCTGATCTCTCACTCTCCACTGACTTTGCCTCTTTACCTGTAGCATGCCTGCACTCATATTCCAGTCTTAAATCTCTTCAGTGTTAGCAATGGTAATTTCATAACATAGTCACTGTGAGGAGTCCAGCACTTACCAAGCACTGACCATTAGCACAAGGGTTTTGCAGCTGGCAGATATCACTAAGAGGAGAGCACCCATTTGGCCCATATCCACTTCCAGTGTACCCAGGTGTGCATGAACAAAATGGCATTAGTCCTTGAGACACAAAAGGTGAAAAAAATAGAATATAATTCAGTCTTCTTATGACGACAATACTAACCATGACAGTAAAGGTCCTCGACATTTTGAAGCTGAGTCTTGATATATTCTAAATTATTAGATCTGATTTGATTTGATTTTGATTCTTATCTAATTTGGCACCTGCCCCAGTCTGCATCCAGTTTGGTCAGGGAAAGTTTCCTGGTGTTAGTACCTGAGACTCCAAAATTAATTTCATAGGAAGTGTTGGAAGTAGTCAAAGAATACTTATGGGAAGGAGAAAAATAGTTAAGGCAGCTGAAAGTGGAAAATGGTGACAACCTTAACATGTTGATGACTAAATCCGCTCTTTGGTGTGAAGCCTCAATCTGTTTCTGTCAGTGTTTGTAGGAAGGCCTGCTGGCTTTACCCAACACGTCTGTTCGCCCTCTTGAGGAGGACAAAACTGACTGCGGAGAATGGTTCACAGTGTAAATATGTTGCTATACAAAGTGGATTCCTTGAGACACTGGTAATACAGTCCTTAAGTGAGCGTCATACCTGGAGTAGAGGTACAAGTAGCCGATGGATGGCACCCTCCATTATTTATCGAGCAGGTATCAACCTGGGTACACGTTTGTCCATCTCCCTCATAACCTGTACAGAGGTAAATCTTAGTCTGCAACAAGCTATTTTCTCTGTGCATCAACAGAGAAACAAGCATCTGATGAGAAAAGACACTAATTTATGTTGTAAAAATCACAGTCCAGGCAGTTGCCTCCACAGCCAACCCTTAAACAAGGTCATGGAAATTCCTCCTGGTCACCCAGATGCACTGCGTGTACCTGAGCACCTCTGGGTTGACCCTGCCTTCCCACCACGTGCTCAATCACTGGTTCAAGTTGTGATTTAGCATTTCTGCTACAGCTACCCTACCTACACTTCTGCACCCAGTCACCTCTAAGCAATTCAAGGCCTCCTGCTTGCCAGAGCTGCCCTTAGGTTACAAACACAATGTCTGCTTCCTCCTAGGAGGCTCAGCAGGACAAAAATGCTGAGGCACAACTGCACAGCTGTGGTCCACTGCACTATATCAAGACTAGCCTGAGGACACGTTGCCAGCACAGTGATAGCTTTTCAGTGCCCACTAACAGAGAGCCTTCACTATCTGTAGTCTGCTGCTATTTAGACAGTTAATTGGAAGGCCAATTAGAAACACTTTTTCCTGCTAGTATTTACTTTATTGATTGCATGCATCTCATAAATGCATTTTAAACCATAAGCCACAGTGTTTATGGACATTAAGTCACCACTTCTACTGGTTGACCTGTACTGCAGTGGAAACACTGCTTTCTCAGACAGCACTGAGAGCATGACAAACAATTATCTAGGCTTACAACAGACAATACTGCTGATTTATGGCACACGGGATACTTTTTCAATTAATATAGACAATGAAATTACTATCCTAATCATGCAGTGCCTGTCTTTTTTTCTTTCCTCCAAAGGAAGAACCTTGTAAAATCAAGGCTTTAACACTCCCTACCTGGTACAAGAGGAACATTTCAGATGGTGCATCAACAGACACCTACTCTACACAATGTTAATAAATAGCTGAAGCAGTCTGAAGATTCATGGACTCTGCATTCAGTGTTACAGCATTGTTTTGTGTATGTTAAAAGTGGCCTACAGCTTTTTCAGTATATAATAAATTAGGATCAAGCATGTTGATAAAGCTACAGAAAGATTTTAAATGGTGAAGATTCAAGAAAATAATCCAGTATTTTACCTGGTGGACAGACTCCACAGCGGAAGGACCCTATTGTGTTGATACACTGAACCATTGGCGCTGTTGAACAGCCTCCATTATCACTTTCACATTCATCAATGTCTTGGCAACTGTAGCCATTTCCTTGCCAGCCTAAAAAGAAACAAAGGAAAGATACAACAATTAAAAAAAAAAAAAAAAAGCGTGACTTTCTTAATTGATCTTTTCTTAGAGTAGAAAAATATGATTTTTGAATTTCCTTTCACTAACATAAGAGAAGACCTGCTCCTCACATAAACAACGATAATTAATGCTGCTCTTCAAAATAGGTTACAAAGATAACAAAGTGGAGGTATGTGTGCAAGTATGCTTTATTTTAATGATATTGTAGATATTCCAGAATCAAACACAGTACATTTAATCTAAAGAGGTAACAATTCTGGCCCAGTGTATACATGTAAAGTTCTCAGCAAAGCTTTGTTATAGCTGTGGTTAAATACTTCAAACACTCTTCCTACATCCCTCCTGTACATACAACATACCTGACTTGGGAAAACAGACCACAAGTTTTATGGCTTGAAGGGATAATTAGGTTTTCGTTGCCTTAGGGTAACAGACATATTAACACAAAGCTAGTTCTACATATGGTGGGTAGGAGTCACCTTACCTATCCCAGTCTAGTCATTCGGAGCTGTAAAGCTTTAACACATAAGAAAGCACAGCAACAACAACAGAGCAGCAAAGTCCTAAGCTGCAGTAAGTGAAGACTTGCTCAAAGACAGAAACCGTGAGGACAAAAATAGAGGAAAGAATCTGCTTACCTTCAGAAGGCCTCAGGTACACAGGGATCTCCAGCAAGATACCCTTGCCTCCACAGCCAACCCTTACACGAGGTCTGGGAAGGGGTGGATCCTGGCTCCATCCCTTCCAGTCACTCAGATGCACTGCATACACCTGAGCTCCCCTGAGTTGGCCCCGCCTTCCCACCAGGTGCTCAAACACTGGTTCAAGCTGTGACTTAGCATTTCCACTACATGAACTCTCATTAAAATCAGTGAAAAGAAACAGCTACTCTAAGAATGTAATTTGTCAGACTTATTTAGATGTCCATTTAAGGATAGGATAAATCATGCTTTCAAATCCACCTTCCATGTTATGCAGGTAAGACATAACCTCTACACATTTATTCTGCAGAATGCAGATTAAAGATCATGAAATCACTCCTATATGGATCTTCAGTCTGCTTATGACAGCAGTCCTACCTGCTGCCACCCCTCCCAGCGTGAGAGCAAGGAAAGACACCATACCTGTGGGGCAGGGATCACACGAGTAGGAGCCAAGTGTGTTGTGGCACTCCACGTGTGGATTCTGTGAACATGGAGGGTTAGAAAGGATGCATTCATCTATATCAGCACTGCAGGTGGGGCTGCCAGGAGGGGACATCCAGCCAGTGTCACAGATACAGTGGTACTTGGGCTGCCACAGCAAACACATAGTGCATATTTCAGAAATGTAAACCAAGAAAAGGGTAAGAGTTCATTTCATAAATCAACTTTTAAATGACAGCAAGAAAGCTTTCAGAGCATTGCATGGTTTGCACATTTTGTTTATAGAACTGCTTTGATAGTGTTCTTCATTTATTCCTCTTTTTGAATTTAACTATTCAAATAGTGGAAGGAGCAGCAGGTTCATTCATTAGGTTCATCAAAGAAACCTTTAATTTACCCCAAGTCTTCCAGAGAAAATGAACAGCAATTATGAACTGTACATAAACATAACTAAAACTCATCAACTTGCTTTGTATATTGGGTAAAGAGATCAGTGTAAGCAACCTGAAATCAGCTTGGCTGTCTTCTTCTAAGCAAAGTTTTCACTAACCTGTAATGTGCAGAACTGACATTAAATTGTAAATATATACTTTCTATAATGACAACAATTTTCTCTCTTCCAGTCTTCGCTAAAGGCCAGATTTCACCATTTGCCTAGCTTCAGTCCAATTAAACCTAATGGGAGCTTTATTGTTGACTGACATAGGAGCAGACACCGTTAAGCCAACACTGAATCCTTTTGAAAAGATTTCTCCACAAAAATGGGCAGAAAGCAACTAACGGGGTGTGAAGACTTTTACAAATGGAGAAAAAAAATTATGTTAGCACAAAGAGTACTTGGTGTTTCTGGAACAGTGCATGGGTGTATAAGAGTGCTAAGGAGCCCAGGTCTGCCAGAGTAGTTCTGGAGGGCTACTCTGAGTGGAAAAAGCTAAAGCTGGCGTATTCCATCCATCTCTTTGGAGAGAACACCTTGTACCCAGATTTTCTCCCCAAACAATTGTCTGGCTTGTTGCAGAAGGCCATTCAAGTATATGCTTACGTTCGCCCAATGCAGACACTTGGACTGCTCAGACTTAGAGTCAGAGTCAAATGGATGGTACTGAGCACCAAACACAGGCAGCAGCCTCCAGACCACCTGTCAATGTTCCATTGGTATTGCTTTTCCCAAGGAAAATAAGAACCGTGTTTGTACTTCTGAAAAATTTCAGTAATAAAATATTCCAGCAACTTCATATTGCACTCTCCCCAAATACCGAACAGCAAGAATATTATGTTTTGAATGACACTTTGGCTACCCAAAAACACTTTGACAAGTATCTTTAACAAGACACAAGGCATTTTCAGTTCTTTCTGTTATAACTGGGACAATGGAGAGATTAGGTTATTTTGTACAGTGGCATTTCTTGCTGTGTAATTAAATGTATATTGCTCCTAACCTTGTTGGGGGTGTCTCGTTCTGCATCAACACAGGTTCCATGCTCACAGAGCGTCTGAGATCCGCCCTGGCAATCATCAAACTTTGAAGCACAGTGGGGCCCATAGGTTTCTGGAGTACAGGAACAGCTAAAGGTGAAAGAAGGCAGAAAAATATAAATGTTGTCCATGTATAGCACGTAAACACCATATATTGCCATAGCAAGGGATTAGTTTGCACACAGTCTGCACTCTTTGTGTGATGTTCCTCACAAAATCCCTGTGTATTTTGCAGTGTTGACAGTCCCATTAATAACCTTGCACAGGGGCAAAGCTGTCCAGTAGGGTCTCAGGAGTCATGTAGGACTTGCATGTCTGTGGCTGATCACAGCATCTTGCCACAAGCACAAAACCAGGAAAAGAGAGATGTCTAACACAAGGCTTCAGCAGAACATGAGCCTGGAAGTTTGCACTTCAGCCAGTGAGCACCTAAAATTTGCTTTTCACTTTATGCCCTTCATATGTTGCCAGCTGCCTAAAGCTCTACCTCTAGCAATATATAGACATGCTTTGGCATTGAGGCTTGGTGCTTATCTCCTATCTACAGTGCTCAAAGGCCCTGCTCAAGGGGCATCCCTACTCACCTTCCCAGGCTGTCATTCCTTGCGCTCCCACCAAAGCAGGGCTGTGCCAACTACAGCTGACACCGCGGCTTTTTCTTCTTCACCCTGCAGGACCCACCTTGGTTACAGCATTGCACAGACACAGTGAAACTGGAACCAGGAGTTTTTAAGGTAACTGTTCCCTTTTCTCCAGCCCTTAATTACCACAGGGACCAAATCTGAGAATCCAAAATACCACGGAATGGGGCAACAACCTACAGAAGGCCTCCAATCACTTAGCTAACGTCTTTAAAAAATGAAACTGAGACACTTACTTGGATACAAGTGGTGTGCTGAGGTGCCTGCTCCTCACACAGGCCCTTACACACCCTTGCTCACTTGCTTTTAAGCTGGCCAATGAAAACCACTCTGCACAAACATTTACTCACAGAATCAGAATCAGGGTATTCCACTGCAGCTGATCTGGACCTTGAAGTGACTTATTAATACGCTGTGCTATCCTTGTCAGGGTATCATGTACTGAGCTGAAAAGGCAGTGTGATAAGCCAATTGCAGGTAACTAAACTCTGCACTGAGGACAAGCGACCCTGATGAACTTCGGCTTAAAAATGCCACAATATCTTAATGCTTGTCTGCAGTCTGCTGTACTGCAAAGCTGCATTGTAAGAAGCAGCAGATATACACTATGAGTGTAGCAGATCAGCCTGGGCATGCAGCGAGGTGGCAGGCAGGGAACCAGAGCCAGCCCTGTGTGTTCAAAGTACAGAGCCACACAGTCAGCTCCAAAGGACACAGCAGACAGAGGCTCTGAAGGAGGAGGAACGCAGCACTGTCTCCTGCTTGGTCTGGCAAAGGTTAATCCCTTCCCAATTTGAAGCTGTTCAGCTTTGAGAAGCAGATCAGGCCGCAAGGAGTTTCGGCCAAACGGCAGAGCAGAGCTGTGTGGCACTGTGCTGGTCCTGTCCCTGCACTAACAGCACATCCTGGGGAGGCCCCACTGTGCTGATCACCACACAAAAGTCCTGTGGATGTGGTGACCCTCACACCTTTCATCCAAATAATGCAATGTTCCTATTGCAGTCCTGACTGGGGAAAGCATTTCCATGAGACCTGCTTCTTCCCCATTCCTCAGTGCTTTCCTGTATTAGAGCTTGAGGCCTATGACTAAAGGACCTGAACAAGGAGAGCAGAGTGCATTGCCCTCCATCTGATGGCACAGTGCTGCCCTTCACCTGGTGTTACCCCTGGGGACTGTGGAAAGTTAAATATCATCGTCTTTTTAACTGGGGTGTGTGACTGCAGCAGAGCAGGAGCAGGGCTAGGACCGTCACTGAGCCCCACAAATATCAGCCACAGTGCACTGTCAGAATGCATTTAGCACCTGAGGAGCACTCAGAAATGAGTAAGGCGAGATGTGGTTGGAGACTGGGAAGCCAGTACAATGGAGGTGAAGAAAGGGTAGAACAGTAATCCTGAGGGTGCAGTGCAAAAGCATCAATATCACAATTTGTATGATTTACAAAGCAGTCCCCATTTGTGTGAAGTAACAGTGTAATTTGTAGGAATGTCACAAGGGAACAGGAACATTACAGGAATCATGACTGAACAAACACAGTGAAAAGACTTGAGAGAAGAGAAAAGGGTTTGTCTATCAAACCTTAATGTAATTACACACCTGTTACACTGCTAAGCACAGCAAGGGACAATAAGCAAAGGCAGGATGCTTTGTGTTGTTTCCTTGATAAACATCTTGATAAACATCTGCATAGAGGATGGCTGCAAGGAAGCTACAAAGACCCTTAAAATCAAAGCAGAGTAGACATGCAGCCCCGCGTGGTTGGTAGCATCTCAGCAGCCTCTGTGCCACTGCGAAACGTGAGGAGATGCGTGAGAATTTCCCTTTTGGGAGGTGACTCCAAGAGCTGACAAAGCCAGGCTTATAAGCTGGTCTTATGCCAAGCAAATTTTTGTGGGTGCTAAAGCCTTCGTGCTGAAGCCGGGGACTGACTGCTTTGCAGAAGGCTGTGGCTTGCTATCCAGCCACTGCACAGAGAGCACTTTGTATTACATCTGAAAGTTGTTTATCACATTATTTGCCAGTATGGAAAACAAGATGCAGGGTGTGCATGCCAGCTTGCCCTGCAAAGAGGAGCATATTTCTCAAGGAGTTGAACAAGGTCTGCCTCTGGCTGGGCACAGCTGGAGGAAGGTGGGCTGTGGGCCCAAGCACCCTCCTGGCCTGCCTGCTGCAGGCAGCACCTCTCCACACTTTGTCTGATGAGAGCTTTGCCTATTCAGGAATCTTCCAGCAACTCATAGCCTTGTGGGGCAGAGCTCTGCTCCTGTCCACCTCCTCCATTTCCTCACTTCTCTCTGTCTCATGGGCAGGTGATAAAGGAGGGGTGATAATCTTCATTCCCAGTGTGGCTGTGTGACATATCTGGTCCTTACTGCCCCCTTTTTGTGTCAAAACTAGTGATAGAAACACGTCCATGGTGCACTTGGCTGTACAGCATTAGGGATTTTGTGGTTTCTCGGACTGAAATGGATTATAGCGCACAGAAAATACATAGACGTATTTCTCAAACTTGTGCTGCAGATGGGATAGATGTTACAAACATAGCAGCGTTTTGTATAGGATTTTAGTGTATGGTTTTGAAAAATTACCTGTAGCTGCCTGGTGTGTTCACACAAGTGGCTCCATTCTGGCAGCCCAGCGCTGTTCCAGCATAAATCTGGCATTCATTAACATCCTCTGAGCAGCGGAGGCCCTAAGGTGAAATGGAACACCAGTTTATTTTCCAAGTAACAGAGAAATGAAGCAAACCACGGAGCCAAGGTTTAATATAGTTTCCAAACATACACAAACCACGGGCTGCTATCAACACAGCTTCCCTTATGAAGCATTGTAACAGAGCTCTATTGTTCAGCTGAGCGCTACAATCCCAGCTATCAGTCAGAAGAGGGATGAAATATTTCAGATGTCTGCAGACAGCATATGGACAGTTTAGTACTGCCACCTCCCCCCCCTTTCCAACTAACTAGCAAAAGGCTGAGAAAACTTTATTTCAGGCTGTTTTTTTATCAGGAGATGCTATTTCGTCAGGATAGAAAGCACATCAATTTTGACCCCAATCTCACTGGGACAGCTTTCAGGCTGAGTGCCTTCGAGAAAAAATGGAACCGTTCCATCTCCAAATGCACGTAACAGCACCATAAAAGCCTTTGCCAGCAAGGCCTTTGGATTTCAAAAATTCAGGATGTGATTGATTACTGACATCCCCATTTGTTTCACTTCTTCGGGCTTCAATAAATGTTGTTCCCTTCCCCCACCCTCTCCATATGATTGGTGTCATGCCGGCAGCAGGTACGCAGTTCAGTCATCCTGCTCAGCAAGAAATGAAGGCATTCTGCATTGGACCACCATGCACCACTGACTTCATAGGACATCACCTGCGCGCAACAGCACAGGGTTTGGCCCCGTGGCTTGGGCTTCCATCTTTATGGGATAGATGTCATTATTGTTGAGAATCAAATGTATTGCACTTAAGCCAGGTGACGACTCTGATATGGTTATTTTGCTATTCAGTATAAATCACCCCATCCCAAACAATCTTAATACATACCTTGTCATGACTGCACTAAGCCAAGTATACCCTTGCAGTTAAAATACACATCACGCACTCAAGCTGAAGACACACTCCAGGAGGCTGAAGACTCACCCTCCAGTTGCTGGGACAGAGGCAAAAGAAGCCATCCAGAGAGTTCACACAGGTCCCCGAATTCTCACAGGGGTTGCTGCTGCAGGCTTTCCTCTGCAGAGTCTGAAACCCAGGAGCAGAGCAGGGAATTATCTTCCTTCTTATTTAGTGACTCTTCAGCATTTCCTTTCAAGATGAATCCTTTATTTTTATCCTTTTGTGGGGTTTTCCCTCACTTTTTCTTTCAGCAAGATTAATTTGCAAAGCTTTGGAGCTGTTCTAACATATCTGTACAAAAATATGACTAAAATACGACTTGGCATGACAGATCTGACACAGCACAGTGCAAGCCCTGGGATGAGGAAAGCTCGGCAAGATGTAAATACTATCAGAAACTGTTTCTCAATGACAGGCTGTTAGCGAGGCTAGGAGGGGTATCTTCTTCACGTGTGACTCATCCAACAACTGCTCTCCTGGCAGCAGTAGCTGTGGCTGCCACATGCTCATGGGGAAGCAGCTGATGGTTGAAAATCAGCTACTTCCCATGCAATACAAAATCCAATCTGAGTTCTCTGCCTTTGTTTTCACAGATCAGTGAAGGAAGAGTGCATTTTTCCTTGGTATCCAGCTGTTATTTTTCAGTCTACAACTGTTTCTCCTTTAAGGAATGCAGGCTCCTACACAGTTTATGTTTTGTAAGAAGGCATTTCACCTCCTTTACAGACCTTGACTTTTTTTTAACCTCCTGTTACCAGAAAAGCTTTTCCTGAGTGATATGTGAGAGGAAAGAAATCATTTAACCTAATAAGCTTACTTTGTTTACTCAGGTAAAGCTCTTTTCTGATCTTCGGTTTATTTCCCATGTACTCACCTGCTCTAAGCTTTGAAGTTTCATGTCAAGATTTGCGACCTGCAAGAGAAATACAAATTAATTGCACTTGGCACGAGGGTCACCGCAGAGGGACGTGCTGGTCTCTCAGTGCTGACACACTGGGTGCTTCCTATGGAGACAAGAGAAGAGCTGCTCTGCAAAACCAGGTGACAATCAGGTTCAAATCAGGCCCCATTCACCGGGATTTAAGGGTTTTATGCTGTTCAGAAGCAGACAGCTTTTCAGTAGGATATATCCAAATTTGCCTACAAAAAGACTCTGTCCTGTGAAGATGCATTAAGCTGCCTATTTACTTAACATGGACCTGCTGGAGTTTGTCCAGAGGACGGCCACAAAAATGATCTGAAGGATGGAATTCCTCCCCTGTGATGACAGACTGAGAGAGCTGGGGCTGTGCAGCCTGGAGAAGAGAAGGCTCCGGGGAGAGCTGAGAGTGGCCTTTCAGTATCGACAGGGGGGCTTTAATGGAGAAGGGGACTCTGATTCAGCTGTAGGTGTTCCTGTTCATTGCAGGGGATTTGGACCAGACAACATTGAAGTGTCCCTTCCAACTCAGAAGATTCTATGATTCTATAAACTTTAAGAACGTGAATATTCCAACAGGACAGTTCAGGTGCTCACAAGGGTATGGCAGACTGAGGTCTGAGGTGGTGGACACACTGAAAGCCAAGGAAAAGTTCAGCATATCTCAGTTGGTTAAAGCCACAAACAGCAAGCAGAAAAGGAACTAAGGGATATGATGGATACATATTAAAACAATTTCCCTTAAGTGCAGTCTCATTGGCTATAAAATATTTTCCCATAAGGAAATTATGGTAGCACTCCAACAAAAGATATTTAAGCCAAGACAGATAAAGGATTCCCATCTTCTACTGGAGAAAAATCTTTACTAGCTGGGAAAACTACCTCAAGGGTCTTTTGTTTCCACTGCAAACCTCTATAGCACATTTGCATCCAAGCAATGGCACATCTATGTAACATGTATAGGAATATGCACAGTCTATAGCCTGAATTTAGTAAGATTTTATTTCCATAAATGTCAGAGGACTACTCAACAGTGAACAAAGGAATAATCCCAGTAACTGAAAATGATGAGAATTACGGGGATATTTCCAGTCTTCAGATACGGAATCAGTACCTCTGATGTCAAACATAGACTCTAAGCTGATGTTAAATACGGACTCTGCCCAAGTTCCCTGAACTGAAGCCCAGAAATACCAAAATGAACCAGTAGTCACCTTATTCTGAAGAACAGAAAACTCAGAGTGCTGCTGGAATACAACACAGAGGTACAGCTCACCTTGGAAGCCAGCAGAGAGACTTGGTGGGACACGTTCTGAGAGGCTCCACTGGCTTTCTTAAGTTCTTGAATCTCTGCTTTATTTTCTCTCATCTAAATTATTAAAAAGAGATGTGATGTGAAGTTCTTCCTCCTTAGAAGCTTGAAAGCAAGCCTTGCTTTTCTAAAAGCTTAGGAAAGTTTTGTACTTTCTTCACCTTACTCTTATAAAGTCCTCCTGAATGCAGAGAGCTCTGTTCCATACACAGTTTAATCTTGTAATTACTTTACGTAATGAATTTATTACTTTACAAGTCTGCAATAGCTCAAATATGACAGTGCTAACAGAGATAATATAAAAAAAGCAATCCTACCAAACACATCAAACATTCGCTGAGAAAAACTCTGAAGAAAATTCAATTATTAATGTGCAAAACTGGAAATGAAAACACCTTAGGGATAAGTAACGACATCACCTGACTAAACATTTCTGCAAGGTCTTCTTCATTAAGCTTTATTTTCCCCAGTGGTCCAGTTCTAAATTCAATATTTTTGCTGGAGCCGGCGTGGAACACCAGGCTGCCCTGCTCTGAGGACAGACGAGGCCTGTTGTATTACGGGAACAAAATAAAAACCGGTTACTTGCACATATCTGCTGCCAAAGTGTAGGCTGAAAAGACACGCGGTAAAGCCATTCTGTTCCCATAAGTAGTTCTTAACGCCTATTTTATGAGCAAACCCATTTGCAATTGATAATAGCACTGGTACTCACTGTTCATCATAAACGTTTCTCTTCTGCCTCTTTTTTTCGTAGTGGTTTGATTCACAGCTCAATCCAGCAAGCAGTAGCAATGCAACTAACAGCCCAGGAGCAGGAGCAGCCCAAAGCATTGCTCTCCTCCAGCTGTGCTGAGTTTGAAGTGAAACCTCTTGTGCTGAATTGTACTTTTGAGAGCCAGGCTGCCCTTTGCTCTCACACGGCTCCTTATTCACAAGGTGCCCATGCTGCTGTCCTGTCCTGTAAGGGTAATCTTTATCTCAGGTATCTTAATTAAAGTTTGACAGTGTGCAAATAACCCAGACACCCAGCACATTTTTTCTCTTTTGCCTGCAGGAGCTTTGAGAGGTATTTAATTGAGATCTGCTTGTGCCTGATCATTGTGCCTTTGACCTTTGGACAGCCAAGCACCCTGTGCCTCAGCACCACACAGCCCAACATTGGCTGTTGTGGGAACAGCTCGCTAGCCTGCACATTGATGAAGAAAAGATAATTTGGTAACGCTGAAAGGCCCAGAGCATTACCCCCTGAAAAATAACATATTAAAACCACAGTGGCTGGCAAGGAATATTTGCATTGAAGGAGCAGCTTCCAGCCAGTAATTCATTGAGTAGATGACACAAACAAGTTAGCAGTACCAAACAGCATCCCATGGATTGCAACAGCAAAATACAGTTTTAACCAAATATGGTTGCTCTGAATTGAAAATGGCTCAGTCCCCAGACACTGAGGAGATGATCAAACAAGGGGACTGCTTTTTTTCTTTTTGGAACATGTAGACTGTATTCATGATACACACTAGGGCTCCCCAGTTCAGGGCCAGCCACAAACAATGGAAAAGACCAAGGAAGGATTTGGGTAGGGCTCAAAAGTAATTGAACAATACAAATTCATCTGTTCTGAGAGCCAAAAATTGCATATTGCCCATTTTCCTCTACCATTTCAGCAGCACCCACCTTAAAAGAAACGTCATGCCTAACTTCATACCATGGACACCACTGCTCTTTCAGCCCCTGGCAACACAATTCCCCACATAACCTCCGCCTATGATGAGGCGAGTGGGTCCAAGCTGTGACCCCAGCAGCAGCTCCCATCAGTGGATACTTGTTGAAGAGGTGGGATGCTGAGGGCAGCCCCATGGGTACTTGGGCCTATGGCCCTGCAAGCCATGATGGAGCTCACATCCCACCCTCCTCCCCTGGCACTCGTGCACTCAACTCTTGATCTTTTGCTTCCTCCCCCCCAGGTAGTGGTTCCCAATTTCCCCACTGTACCAGGGACTCCATCTAGTCAGTCCTTGTGCCTTCTACTACCTATCAGGGTTTCTGCCGTCTCTCTCTCCCCCCAGACAGTGGGCTTTCTATGTGACAGCCCCTGCTACTCCCTCCTTTACTTTTGCCAGTCCCCCTATCCCCCTCACACAAGATCTTACTGTACTTTCCTCTCCCTGCTTGGAGCAGCTTTGTGTATCTTTTCTTTCCCTATGCTAGGAGCTACCTGTAGCTCCGGTCCCATCACAATTCATGCGCTTTTCCCTTTTGCTTAATAGTTAACTCATTCAAGTTGCTCACATTTCAAATCTCTACTGAAGAGAGCAAAACAGCAACATTTGTAGCTGCTATCTCTAGAGATAACAGCAGCTGCCATTCACTGGTCCTTTCCGTCTGAGACCTTCACAGAGGCCACAGAGCTCCTGCACCTCCTGACCCCATGCAGCCTCCTTTTCTGCTCCAGTCTGCACTTTTCACCCAACAGGGAGGTTGTGCCTACAGATAAGTGGGCCCTATGGTCCTTACCTAAAGGTACGGGACTGAATGAGCTCTGCAGCTTTCACAGACAGAAACGATGCGAGGCCAAAGCCTTCATGCATCTCAGGATTAGACTGGATGTCATAAGCATAAATATTAATGTCGCCTCTAAAACAGACAGAGGCACACTGAAAGTGAGTACAAATGCAGGACAGCTAAGGGTGATGGTGTTGCTGCAAATAACTTCATCTTTCTATGAATAACTACGATGTCCAAGGCTGTCAGCTGCATTCCACCACCTTCATTGTCTTCTCGGCATTATTATTATTATTAATTGTATAAAGACTGTCCTGTTATTACATTTATTGTCTGTTTTTTTGAAAACTCACCTCAGAATTCAGTACAGGGGTAGCCTGCTGGCCATGTTTCCTGTGCTCACACAGACTACGACGCAGGTAACCCAACAGTTACTGGTACTGCCTTGAGATCTGAAAGAGCAGAGGTGGTGAAGCTTCCCTCCAAACACATGGGCATTTGGGATGGCCCATCCCATTAGCCTGTACTCACTGGTGCAGCTCTGGGTACACATCTGCTCCACAGCAGAATGTGTTTATATTGTGTTGGGTGACAGCTAGAAGAAACTATAGGACAATTAAACCTACCATGCCGTCTGAGCGTATGCATAGTGCAAGGACTTTTTCCTCCACAAAGTGCATTACATGTTGGCAGTTTTCAGCCTAGACTTCAGCTGTTGCCCTGCAAAATCATTTCCCCATTGATTGCTTTTGCATACTGAGTATTCAGTGTCTCTCTCTGCTGCCTGTCAATCTTTGATTTGAGCTTTTCTTTCCAACTAATTCACTCTAACATAACAAACAACTATGAGCAATAAACCACTGAGGATGTGGACAACATTGCTAATCTAAGGAGGAAGAAGAAATAACTCCTTTCAACATCTCTCCTCGCACGCTTTATAACTTAGAAAATGGTAGACCTGAAGACCAGGTGATTTGCAATGTGCCCTGATTATAGGATGGAAAGAGCTCTGGACATCTATCTAGACCTTGCATAACACATTACTTCCATTATATTTTAACTTATTGCTCTATTCCCAGTGAATGCCCCTTAGGCTGGCCAAGTTGAGAAACCTATAAATCAACTTAAGAAGAAAAATAGGTCCATCCTTTTAATTTTACCAAAATAGACTGGATTAAGGCAGCATTTCTTGGAGGAACAGAATGGAAACCCTGCAAGTATCTGGCATAAGTGTAGGGCTGCTCATTATAGCCAGGAGAGCTGGCATGAACACCTCCTTCTGGGACAGATCACTCCATTACCTCACTGACATTATAGCCGAGAAACATCTCTAGAGAGAATAGTTTGTGCACAGATTTGGCAGGAAGTAACAGAGCATTTGTTTCTACCTAATTCAGGTTGAAGTTCATGCTGTACTAGCAGTAACACTTTACCACCATCCTGTGCTTTGGTACGCAGCTGTGTGAAATGAGATGGTGGTGTCCATCTACTTCTCCAGTAGCGCATGCTTGCAACGCAAAGGTTCTTCTGTAGAAGACAAGAGAGCACATCCAGAATTCAATACCCATTAATTGCGCCTAGGATATCAGCTCAGATGTAGAGATATGACAGGAGCCTTGGCAATGTTCCCTTCTTAAGGGGGGAAATGCGACTATGGAGGAGGATCCCAAACCTGGCTAATTGTTAAAGAAAAATGAACCACTCAAATATTGCAGACCTAGCCATGTTGCTGCCTTAATCCCAAGTAATGCACATTCATCCAGGTTTCCCTTTAGCTGAGGGGATGCCTTCCCATACTTTTACCTACACATCCCTCAGCTCTCTTTGATCCTTCCCTTTCTAACAAAAATCCATGCTCAAAAGTGACAGAATATCTAAAGAACACTGTTACAAAGCACCAGCCTAGTATATGAGGGATCAACAGACACAGTATGGCATCTACTGAAACAGGGACAACTGAAGAACATCAGAAGGGTCAGTTCTCTGGTTTAGGGGTGGCTGCCCAAAGACATCAAAACTCAGGAGTCCCTCCTCATCACTCCCTTCCTCTTCCACTTCCTCCTCCTCTTCACACACATCTGCAAAGCTTTATGCAGCACCTTCCTCAGGGGCTGCAACAGCTTCTGTACTCCATTTCCCACATCACTACTTAAAGATTTCTTCTGCTTCTCAGCACACTGCCCTCTGACACCTGCTTAAGATTTTGCTCCCTCCACACAGCTGATGAAGTTAATCAGTTACCTGCTGATGAAGTTAAACTAGCTGGCTGGGGAATCTAGGTTTTCGGTTTTTAATAGTAAATAACAAAGAGTTTTGACTTCAGCTGTAATTTATTTACTTTCCCGGTTCACCCTTGGTTCCTTTATCACAATGAAGGCAGAGATAACATATACCTGTTTTTTCCTGTGTCACAAGAGTCACACTGTGTAAAAGCACATGTTGCTTTTACAAACCACCACGTTGATGCTTCCTATCTTCTGTTTCATTCTCTTTTTAAAATTAGGTCAGTTACATTGGTTTTATTCTTTCCCATTGATTATTCCAGTCCTTTCAGCATACTCAAATTGCTTTAACGTATGCTGCGGTTATATTTAGGGACTGCCATTTGCATAGTCACCCTTAGCCACCAATAACCTCAAAGCCATGAATGGACCAGGCCGCACAACCTCTCTCCAATCCATTCTACTCTGTACTCTTGGCTTTATTGAGAGGATTAAACCTGAGCTGCACACTCTATGTTCATACATCACTTGCTGCGCATTGATGTTGTGACTACAAATATTGGCATGCTGTCACAACACAAACATAAGAAAATAAGACTGGTCAGACTGAGAAAAAGATCCATCAAGGTCAGTACTTGGTCTCCAACAAAGGCCAAGAGCAGATAGTTAGGAAAGGAAGGGAATGTGACAGGGCAAGCACACACAATGCCACTCCGTATCCTCTTGGCTTCCATCTGTTGCAACTTGGGAACTTCAGCCAGAAGTCTACCTGCCTGGTATTCTTTTCTAAATGAATTCACCCAGCCTTCTCCTGAACCTTCCCTATGCCTCACCTTGTAACACGAATGGACTGAATAATGACACATGGTAAGTAACATGAATACACAGTCCGAATGCCATTCAGAAACATTAGTTCTGGGTAGAATCCCATTTTAAGTGTAACATTTATAAACAACATGATTTCGTATTTTTTTTTTAATATGCATAGGGCAAACATTTGAACTAATTAAAACTATTTATTACTGTCTAGATGTAAGTAAACATATTGGCATCATGAAAGTACTTTCCTTCCAAATTCCAGGTTGTACTTTTAGTCCCTCAT
>PPHD01011520.1:1096-14620 GCA_002909625.1 Bambusicola thoracicus
CCCACAGGTACAGCGCCTCGCCGTCCGCTGCATCCAGAAGAACGTGGTGGTCTTCCAGGCAGTCCGGCACTGGCCCTGGTGGCAGCTGCTGAGTCGCGTGCGGCCCTTGCTCAGCGTTAATCTGGCAGAAGAACAGCTGCGAGTAAAAGAGGTAAGTTCTATGGAATGGGATAGGATGGGATGGGATAGAATAGGATAAGATAGGACACAACAGGATGGGATGAGGTGGGATGAGTTGAGTTGGGATGGGATAGGATAAGATAGGACACAACAGAATGGGATGAGGTGGGATGAGATGAGTTGGGATGGGGTGGGATGGGATAGGATAGAATAGGACACAGCAGGATGGGGTAGAATGGGATGGGATGAGACACGATGAGATGGGGTGCTCTGGGAGCTCTGGCTTGTCCTCCCTAAGAGCTTGTTGGTGCTGGGCCTGCTGATCTGAGCTCCTTGGGATGACTGGTGAGCTGAGCACCCAAACTCAGCCTTGTTGCAGAGGACTTTTCTCTATGCTGTTGCCAGAGCTGTGCTTCCACCCAGGCCAGAACTGGTGATGTGAGCCTCCCATGGGTATTTACTGGTTTGGGAACATCACATTTCAGCCAACCCCTTGGATCTGGAACTAGATGATCTTTAAGGTCCCTTCCAACCTAATCCATTCTATGATTTGTCACGCCATGAAACCTCTGTTAAATTCTTAGTCCATATTCCCCAACATCCCACTCGTGCTTTCGCCTTAGGGATGTCCTATCAAGATGTTTCCAGGCTAGCTCAGATAAAACAACCACTGCCCAATCTCCATTCCGTCGTTCCTTTTGAGACTGCCTCTGCATGTACGAGGATGTGCTCTGTACATAGACCAAAGCTGACATTCCCTCCAATGGAATTCATGTCAGGAGCTGGAGTCCCAGCAATTTGCAGCGAGCAGCCTTCAAAGCTGTCCACTAAATTTTCTTAATAAGGCAGCCGTGTCTCTCCCATTTATTTTTCAAAGAAAACAAGACAGTCATAAGTAAACTGAGGATGCCGGAGCTCTCAGTGTGTGTTTTCCTGCAATCTTACCTAGAAGGAGCTGGCGGCACTCAGAAGGAAGCTGGAGAGATCGGAGCAGTCGTGCAGTGAGCTCAGGCAGAACACCGAGAAGCTGGAGAGCAAGGTAGGGCCTGAAAGAGCCCCCTACTCTCTCATGTCGAAGTTACGCCCTGTTGGGATAAGCATGGCCATGGAGGCAGGGTGCCAGCTGTTGTGTACTGGTGGCCTTTGGGACCGATGTCAGCACACTGACAGGGTGACCGTGTGGATGCCGTCCCTTCTGCTGGCAAAAGGAGATTGTTAGAATAGGAAATGCGGTCGTTCCGCATTCCCGCTATGCTCTCCAAGCAGCTGTCTTGGTGACTTCTGCAGGCACCTCGAGTGGCTTTGTTTAATGGGACCAATGCTAATAATGAGGGGAAAGGGCATGGCAGGATCATCCTGCTCACTGCAGCGGCTCAGCCTTGATCCGCTTTGGATTTGCTCGTTTCTCTGATCTTAGGTGCAATGCTCTGCTTAGCAGTGCCAACATCCTCGCCAAGCACCCTCTTCTTCAGGGGGGAGTGACTGCTGATTGTTTTGCTGTAGCTCTGCACTTTAGAAATGCAATTGCACTCCTGAGGCTGAGGACTGCCATGGGAGGCTAATGCTTTATGACAGACCTAGAAAACACCAGCTCCCCAGGGGAAGCAAGCCTATTGTGCTTACTTACCCAAATTAAAGTTGCTGGACCTCTGGAGAGCTTTTATAGCATGTCTGCAGATTGAAGTGCCTTAAAATGCTGCTGGATGCAGGAACAAGAGTATTTGAAGCCTGCGTGCTGCCTGCTGGCCTGGCTAATGCTGCCCCTCGTAAGGATAGACCTGCAGAGCTGGATTAGCAGGACAGGCTGTGTTCGCATTTGCAGAAAGTGCAATGAATCTAACAGATTAATAACACCCTTTTATTCATGTGCTTTTTTTTTTTTTGCTTCAAAGGAAATTTCACCCCTAATCAGCTAGAACAATGCAGGAATCTGGTGAGCCCTGCAGGCAGCGCAATGCAGGCAGTGCCACGCAAACAGCACTTCTCTGCAGGCAGCCGTGTGAGCACAGTGCTGCAGCCACGCGCTTTGCTGGTGGTTGCTCTTTCCTTGGCACCACTGTTGGGTTCATGCAGCGTGCATGCTTGCTCCCCACCAAAGGGCAGGCAGCATCCAGCTGGGAGACGATGGGTCCATGTGTGCCCACGTGCCCGGCGGTGCCCAGCCTGACACTGCATTGTCCCCAGATCGTCGACCTGACGATGGAGCTGTCAGATGAGAGGCACAAAGGTGACGTTGCCTGCCAGGTGCTGGATGGGGAGAGGGCAGAGAGGCTGCGGGGCACTCGGGAGCTGCAGGAGCTGCAGGTAGGAGAGCCCAGAGCTATGGTCTCGGCACAGCCTCACTCTGCCTGAGTGCCCCAGCAGTGGGTCCAGCTGCTCCCTCCTTCCCTGTCTTCCCCAGAGCAAACATGACCAAGTGCAGAAGAAGCTGGAGTCAGTGCAGAAGCAGCTGGAGGAGGCCCAGCAGTTGGTTCAGCTTCGTGAGATGAAGATAAGTGGCTCTGAAGGAGGTAGGGCTGCCCTTTGGACACGATGCATGTTTCGGGTGTCCAGCCAACAGGTCCCCTGAGCAGCCCTGCTCCCTTGGCCCCTGGCCACCCCTCTGCATTCTTAGCATGCTGTCATTCTGCCCTGTTCTCCTGGTGGTGGCTGGCAGCTCTTTCACTTGCATGTTCAAGGCCAGGTTGGATGGGATCACGGGCAACCTGATCTAATGCCTGATTAAATGGTTGGCAACCCTGCCCATGGCAGTGGGGCTGGAGCTCAATGATCTTTAATGGTCCTTTCCAACACAAACTGCTCTACGGCTCTTTGTATCTTGTGTATAGGTTGGATGGGAAGGCAGTAGACTTCCTGCCCCGGGGGGCTGCTGGTGCTCACCCAATGCTCCCAGCAGCTCAGCATGTGCTTTAAGCTCACTTGGGAGCGATGGGGAAGTTGAGGAGTGATGGGACGTGTGCATGCTCTGCCTAGGGCAGGGGCCACGTACAGCTTTGGGTGCACAAAGCAGAGCTGTTCTCCGTGCCCCCTGGGAACCACGACACCCAGCTCTGGTTCATTTGCAGAGGACGCATGGCACGTGCGCTTCGACTGCGCGCAGACGGAGATCGCCTTCCTCCAGAAGAGGCTGGCACAGCTGGAGGAGCGGCTGAGCGCCGAGCTCAGCTCCCGGACAGGGCTTGAGCAAAAGGCAAGAACTGGGGAGGGAGCTGCCGGATGTGGGGCTCTGGAAGCCATTCCCAAGCTCATACTCCCAAACTGGTGTTCCTTGCCCAGCAATGGTGCAGGTGGAGCTTTCTGGGGCTCTATCAGAAATGCAGATGCTCACTGCTGGGGAAATTGTCTGATTCTTTCTGGCTTGAGAATAAGTACCCCAAAGTTTCTTTTAGCTCAAAAAGTCCCTTTTGCAGCTGAACGTGGCCAAATTCAGCTCTGGCCAGGTGTGAATGTGAGCACAGGGTGGAAAGCTGTGGGGTGTGTAGTGGCTCAGCCTTGGGTCTGGGAGACTGGGAGGGGTGCTGGCATGATCTGCTATGTTGAGAGCTGGTCATGTAAAGATACGGCAGTTCCCAAGCTTTGCAGAGGAGATACAAAGCCGGTGTGCTTCTTGGAGAGTACTGGGTAGCAGGTCACTTCTCATAAGCATAAAGAAAAGAGATGGGTGTTATTCATGCTACATTAAAAAGTAATAAGAGAAACAACCCGGACTTAAGAGCTTGAGTAAAGCAAAACATCCCATTTGCGTTCAGGCAGCTCGTTTAGAATTACAGGCTTCATTAGTGCAAGATTTTGCTTACTTAAAGTCATTCCTTAACGACTCCATTCCCCAGAGGGCGAGAGCTCCATGTGCCACCATGCCCTGCGTGATGCCAACCTGTGGGGAAACCGATCCCTCTGTGCAGGGCAGCATTGCTCTTGGAGGGGTTGCTCTGGGATGGTGGGGGTCTGGCTGGTGGCAGTGCCACCCCCGGCCCCATGCCACTCTCCATCTTGTCCCACAGCTGGGTGAGGCGCAGGCGGCGTGCCAGGCGGCGCGGGCAGCAGCCCAGCAGCTACGGCGGCGGTGCAGACGGCTGACCTGCGAGCTGGAGGATGCACGGGTGCTCGCTGAGAGCCAGCAGAGCCGCAACCATGAGCTGGAGAAGAGGCAGAAGAAGTAAGGCCAGGAGTGGGCAGGGGGTACTGGGGAGGAAGGTGCAGGGTTGAGGATGCTCAGCCTTCCTCACTGTGCCACATCCTTACTTGTGCTGCTGGGGGAAATACCCTTCCCTCTGGGATCAGCCCTGGTGCGTGGAAGCCACCACATTGCTTTGGTGCTGGAAGGGTGGGTACTGCCATCTCCTTGGGCTGGTGGAGCTGTTCTGGGGTGGTTTGGGCCAGGGGTGGCTGCTGCAGCAGATCTCAGCTCTTGGCCACTACTGACGCGCACATTGCTGCTGCTCAGCACCGCTGCCTGCAGCCAGCATGCCAAGAAGTTCAGGATTCACACAGTGATAACAGCACTTTGCAGAGCACATGGCATCTTGTCATCACAAAAGTGCTTGGCAGGACCAGGCTGAGGAGCAGCAATGTGTCCCTCCTGCCCGGCCACGCTGGCAGCAGTACCATGCACTTCCCTCCAGGTTTGACCTGCAGCTGGCCCAGGCCCTGGGAGAGTCTGCCTTTGAGAGGAGCCTCCGTGAGAAGGTGGTCCAGGAGAACTCCTCCCTGCGGTGGGAGATGGGCAAACTGCAGCAGAGCCTGGAGGTGAGAAGGAAGCACACCGCTCTGCTGCTTTGCATCCCGTGAACAATGCGCAGAACAAAGCCATTGTCTGTGCAATCACAGAGGCAATCTGATGCAAAGCCAGCATAGTGATTCTGATGACGTTCTGCACCACTCTAGGGGGGGTGCCTTATGTATTCTCTGCCAGAACGAGATCACATTTTGCAAGTTAAACCCCATCCCTTTGGTTGGCTGATGAGCCACTTGTGCTCTTCATGCCTCCACCCTCAGTCCCCCCCTACAAGAAACTGCTGGGCTGTGCCCCCAGGGCAGGACCCCAGTGATGTGGGGGCCTGAATCCATGCTGGGAAGTAAGAACACAACTCTATCCAAAATCACATGTGGTGGGGAGCACTGCACAGTGTTTTCCAGCTTCCCCTGTGCCCATGCTGTCACGGAGCAGAGCACAGTGATGCTGTGATTTGGGCAGGAGTCAGAACGTGGCAGCAGCATGGTGGGCTGAGGGCTGCCAGAGCACTCTGGGTGAGGAAACTGAGGTCCAGAGCAACACCAGGAGAGAAGGATTGCTCTGAAAGCTGGCCCGGTGTTGGACATGGAGCTGTGCAGCTGCCTGGTGCTGTGCTTGGAAGCAGCCCATGCTTTGGGATCAGTGTGCTGACCCTATTGTGTCCCCTCCTGAGCAGCAGCAGCAGGCGGAGGGGGCCAGCCTGGCACAGCGGGTTTCGCAGCTGTCTGGCCGTGTGCAGGAGCTCAGTGCTCCCGGTGCCCTGGACTCCTGCTCCGTGCCCGCCCTCCGGCAGCAGCTCTGGGACCTGGAGGCCAGCACCGCTGAGCAGCGCAAGGAGCTGGAGCGGCAGACAGCCAATGTGGATCACCTGGAGCAGGTAGGGCAGCCCTGTGTGTGGGGGGGACCCTGCGGTGCGAGGTGTGAGTGTGGGTGCACTGCCTTCGGGTCTTTCAGCTGCACCAGAGGCTGGAGCTGGAGATTGAGCGGATGAAGCAGATCCACCAAAAGGAGCTGGAGGATAAGGACGAGGAGCTGGAGGATGCACGGCAGTCCTGCCAGAGGAGGGTAGGTTGGGCTGGGGGACGAGGGGTCCTTCCTCCCCTGTGGATACCAAGGCAGCAGCCCAGGGCACAGTCTGGGCACAGTCGAATTTTGCTTTTGCTGTTTAAGGAAGGCGGGGGGGGTTGGGAGGCAGATGGAGAGATCTCTGCTCCCATGAGCATGTCTGTGCTGTACTGCCGTGGCCACTCATGCTGACAGAATGTCATTCACCCTTCTCTCCCTCACTCTGCACGTCCTGTGCTCTTCTTACAGCTCCGGCAGCTGGAGATGCAACTGGAGCAGGAGCACGAGGAGAAGCAGACAGCTTTGCGCGAGAAGCAGGACCTGGAGGGGCTCGTGGGCACGCTGTGTGAACAGGTGAGCGTGGGGCTGGGCTGGCTGCTCCGCTCAACCAACTCCAAATGCTGCCCACGCAGACAGGATGATGGAGCACATGTGAACGGGGAGATGACGCGGCCAACTTCCCCGGCGCAGTCGTTGATTCTTTGTACAGCATCACTGGGAAGGTCCATCCATAAAGGGAGCTATCTGTTTTTTTTTCCTGGTATTTTCACGAGTCAAACAAAACACGACTAACTCTGCAGCGGCTCCATCTGCTCAGAAAAACAGTTGATCAATTGCAATTTGCGGAGGAATTCTGTCCCAGACACATTTGCTGAACAAATCCTTTTTCACTCTCTAATGTGTCTGTGGCAGTGATGGAAGCACATGTAATGGGGAAAGCACACCCAGCTGCTCCGTGTTCAATTAGAAGGCGAGGAACGGAGGCAGCTCCATCGAGCAGCATTTATCAGCTTGGTCATTGCTGCAGCTCTCATGCCCCAGCTCCTGAGGTGAAGGTATAGGGACACACGGCACTGGGGGTAGGACAGGGTCAGCTCGATGCCTGGCTTTGTGCTGCTGCCTCCTTCCCAACCAAATCCATCTGCTAGGGCAGACATTGAGCCGTGCAGAAAACGCTGCTGAACGGCATCCAAGATAAAGTCTGTAGGGATGGTGGGGATAGCAGCAAGTCGGCTCTGCTGTAGGGTTGTTGTGAATACTGCCTGCCATACAGTGGGCAGCCATGCTTCAGAGCAGTTTATTAAAAAAGGGGAAAAAAGCCAACCCAGATAACTAATTAAGGCAACGGAGATGCCAACGATTGTGGGTTTCAGCAAATGCCAGCCTACTAGGAAGCAGGTTATGAGGTCAAACCCGCGCTATTAATTTTAGCCAGGGAACAGAAAATAGGAGAGCGGGGCTGAAACAAGAGATGCAGTGGAAAGGAGATGGAACGGAAAATGCTCCCACTCTTCAATTAGCCTGAAACCACGTCCTGGCTGCGTGGCGCTTTCCTCATTCTTTTATCCGCGTAACCATGGTTGCTCTTTGTTGGAAGGAGGAGCGCAGAGGGTGGGTTTTTTTTTTTTTTGGAGGTGCTTCCTCCTGCCCTTCCTTAAATGGCTGCAGACGGCACTGAGGAGTGTCGGGCACAGCGCAGTGGTGAGCTGCTGCTGGAGGGCCTCGCATGGGGAACCGGTGCTCTCCCAGTGATGCTGCAGCCTCAGTCCCACAGCTCCGGGGCTGATGGAGGTTCCCAGTGCCTCACATCAGTGATGTGTTAATAGCTCTCAAGGACGCCTTCCTCACCAGTGCTTCATGATCTATTTCTTTCCCTTTTGGGCTGACTTCCTCATGCCTTTATTTCTCTCCTTAGCATTTATTCCCAAGTTTTTCTGGCTGTTTCCATCACCCAAAGGCTTTCATATTTCCTCTGCTGCAGCTCTCTGCATACTTTGGGGTATTTCCCCTCCAAATTTGAGGCCTCTGGTGCCTCAAATCTGGGGAGGGTGGGAGGAATGACCCTGGACCGGCCAGCACAACCACAGTCTGGGCTGTGTGAGGAGCCCCAGTGACAGCGCTGGAGGTGCCCTGGGCACAGATGGGATGGGACGCTATGGGAACACTCGGAGAACAGGGCAGGCAAATGCCTTGGATGGAACCAGCATCCCAGCAGGGAAAAAAACACAGCATTTTGCTGCAGCCTGATGCTTTTGTTGCATGATGTGTGCTTGCTCAGCTCGCTGCTCTCCCTCCCAGATCGGCCACCGCGACCTGGACGTGGAGAAGCGGCTGCGGAGGGACCTGCGCCGGACACGTGCGCTGCTGGCTGATGCACAGCTGCTGCTGGCTGCCCCCACCGAGCCTGGAGCCACTGGCACTGCCGAGCTGCAGCGACTGCAGAAGCAGGTGGGCACCAAGGGCTGGGAGGGGAGGGCAGCAGGCGGGCGAGCATCACTCCGCCCCTGGGCACGACCTCACTGTGCTGCTGGTGATGCTATCTGTGTGGGGACATCACTGCTTCTCCAGGGGTGTCACTCGTGCACCCTGCCCCAGGTGGCACAGCAGGAGGGACTCTGTGGATCTTGGGGCCATGTAGGTGAGCAGTGCCCTGCGGTGCCGTGCTCACCCCGTGCAGTGCGTGGTGCTGGCGAGGGTCGTCTTGCAGGAAGCACTGCTCTGTAATTACGCCAACAGCGGTTAAGTGTTTTTCCCTTTTTTAGGCAGCCCTGTTAATTACCTTCTGTTCAGTGTGCTTTCTGCCTTCTAATAACGCAATCCAGAGGCCTTGTTTTCAGGCGTGTTGCCATAGAAATGGCTGCACACGAGGCACAGGCTGCCAGAGCAGGGACCACAGCTCGCATGCTGCAGCCTAAGCACAGACACCCCGGGTGCCACGCACTGGTGTTGGGGTGAGCATGTGGACACTGCTATGCACTATGGGGGCACAGGCAGACAGAGAGCCATGGTGCAGCCCAGCCTGAGGCTGGCACACAGGTGACTGTGCCCTCAGATTGGTGACAGGTGCCACTGCAGTGGCATGTGCAGAGCACCAAGGCTGGGCAGCTGACGCCAGTCCTCCGAAACCACGCAGTAATTAATCTCCATTGTGCATTTTCCCTGGAAACAAACTAATCTGGAGGCATGAGCAATTCCAACAACATACAAATATAATTGAGATAATAGTTCTGCATAAATAACAGCTGTGAGCAGCAGCTGTTCCCACCTGCACAGGGGAGAAGGGGAAGGTGAGCTCTGCAATGGGGCCGCTGGTATGCTCATGCCCGTGTCCATGTCCATACCCATTCCCATGCCTATTCTCATGCCTATGCGCATGCATTTGTCCATTCCTGTGCCCATGTCCATTCCCACGTCCATGTGCATTTCTACGCTGCTGATCTGAGCAGCTCAATCAGGGAATGACCACAACCAGAGGGCAGCAGGAGCTCCACTTGCTTGAACTCCTGGGTGATCACAGACGCAGTGAGTTGTTTTGCTCTCTTTACCACCACACTTCACAATGAAGCCTTCAGTATTTCCCGAGTCCCGCTCCAGGGCTGGAAGTGATGCACAGCCCTGCTGCTTTGTGCTGTGAGAAGGACAGAGGAAATATTGGGAATATTGCGTTTCTGTTATGCTGTCAACACTGAGACTTTGCACGCATTAAAAATGCCTCGTGGTTATGTCGTCCCTTAAATGGAAATGATTCCTAATGGCACTCATGATGAGGTTTTTCAGAGTCCGATCCATCCTACCGCCAGCCCACAAATCTCCGCCAGAATAAAAACGTCGCTAAAACGCCACCATTTCCGTTAATCAAAATCCATATGGTCTAAAAGTATAGCATTGTTTCTTAATAAGTCTGAAGCATCCATTTCATGCAGGTATTTAACAGATGGCGTAGCGCAGCAAATGAATGTTGTTCACCCATTCATACATTATGCATTTTTGGGGGTATTTCAATCTATTCTTCCCATGTGGGAAAATTCCATTGCGCAAATTGAGAGGAAAGTGTTTAATGAGAGGTCCTGGAGATGAGTTTCTCTCTGGTTAAACTATATGGGGCTTTGGGATGATCGTTCAGGGAGGAAATGGAAAGAGGTGGGAAGGTGGCGTGTGCCATTGCATGATGGGCTCTGCGGTTATGGGAATAGATTGCCTGGGCAATTCAACCAAACAGGCCAAGGCTGGACGCAGGAATGCAATTTTAAACCACTGTTCTGCGGGATCCCTACTGCTAAAAGCCAGGCCGTCACAATGCAGGCGCTTCAGGCCCCTTGTCTGTGTATTGCAACTGTTCAGAGACCTCAGCGGTGCTGCCAAGACAGGGAGAGTCATTGGCCTTGAGGAAAAAATGACTTCAATTTCCTCTGCGTTAAGCACTAGGGAAGCAAATTACCTACTGAACTTCTCTGAGTACATCTCACTCACCGCAAACAGTTGAGGAAATGGAGGGAGGATTGCTCCAGAGCTTCATAAGACCACTTTTTATTGAAGGAAGGAGTGAAAAGAGGCAGTGAAACATCCCCATTGAAAATGGGCAGAAGTGCCCAAAGGCTGGCAGTGGGGATAGCCCCATCCTCATCAGCATGTGAGCCCTGCATTGCCCCAACACATGGGGAAAGGGCACAGGGAGCATGTAGCAGGTGAGGGGTTTGCTTTCCTTTTTGGTAAACAAAAGAAACCTGAGCATTGCAGGGAAGGAACTGCACGTTCAGGTACAGCCCACGTATGTTCCTCCATCTCAGCAGTGAGGACTTTGGGGATGATGCGGCATCTTCCGGGTGTTTGCAGCCCATTTAAGATTATTGTTGTTTTAATGGCTGAGCTATAAAAACCGAGAGAAAATTAGCATTCATAAATGTGGTATTTCATGTGTATTTGCAAATGCAATTTACGCGACGTGAAAAGCCCATTTGAAAACTCCAAATCATGAATTGCTCTAATCAGGAATTACATGTAATTCACATAATTTTGCAAATTAATGATCCCAGCTCTATCCTGCCAAGGCAGTGGGCGCATGGTGTGGGGCGCATGCTTCGGCCCCAGCGGGATGGGATGGGTGTTGGCAACACAGCCACTGCAAAGGGAAATGTTCTGGTTCTAACACAGCAGCAGAAGGTCATAGGAGCAGAGCAGACTTTCAAAGGCTGAGTTTTGGTGTGTGAGCAGGGGAAGCGCTCTGGGAGTGCAGTGCAAATAGATGTGGCTGTGCAGCAGGGGAGCAGCATGTGTGTCGTTAGCATCTCCCTCCATCTCTCGCAGCTGGAAGAGAGCGAGGCGAGGTGCGCCGAGGCCCAGCGGTCCCAGCAGGCGGCAGCCCAGGAGCTCGAGAACCTGCACGTGGAGATGGAGATGCTGAGCAGGAACAAGACCCTGGTGCGCTCCTGGGGCAGCGCGGTGCTCGGCGCAGTGATCAGCCTATTTACTGAGTCACCTGCCCTGGTGGCTCAATGGATAGGAAGACTGAAAGCACATAGCAGCCCTTCACCCACCCCCTTCAGAGTTCCTTTTCCTCTTCCTGGTGTGGAATCCCAGCCCAGCAGAGCTGGGTGCCGTACTGGGTTTTGTTCTGATGCACACCCTCTGCCCTCAGGCGGATGAGCAGCTCATCCAGATGCAGCATGAGAGAGACGACCTCCTGCGACGTGTCAGCGAGGACCAGGAGGACCTGAACGAGCTGATGGCCAAGCACAAGGCTCTGATTGCACAGGTAGGAGCCGGGCAGTGCCAACTCTGTAGCATTCCCTGCCTGAATGGTGCTTGGAAAACCCAGGCTCCAAGTAAATGTCCCAGTGGGGCTGCCTGCACAGCAGGGCCATTGGGCAGCAGATGCTGTTTAGAGAGGAAGACACAGCCCCAGCAACCCTATCTGCATCTTTGTCTATCAGTACTTTCCTGAGTGTTTTGTCACTCAGATCTTTCAGAGCACTGACAGAGAGCGCTGTGGCTTTCTGTGTAGCACCCAAACTAGGACAGGCTCTCCCAAGAGAGGGAACCCAGGGCTCCTGGTGGAGCAGCTGTCAGCATGAGGCTGGGCTTTTTGAGAACTCCCAGGCCTGTCCCCCAGTGGTGATGGTATAGAGCAGGGAACTGGCATCTGGAAGCACTTTGGGGAAATGAACTTGACCACGAGGTCTGCAAATATTTGCTTTGAAAATTAGGGAAATTGCATTCAGACAGCAGAATGAAGCTTGCTGTGCAGCGTGCTCCCTGCCTGGGAGCATTCTGATGCTTGTGCTACACTGGCCCCCAGGGCCATTTCCATTGCTGGCTCTCTGTTTCCCAGTCTGCAACAGATATTGCTCAGATCCAGGAGCTGCAGACGCAGGTGGAAGAAGTGAAGAAGGAGAAGCAGAGCCTCCAGGAGAAGGTACTTTCTGCCCGGCTGCTCTGCACAGAGCTCAACAGTGAGAGCCTTTGTTGTCCCCACGCCCAGTGAACCACATGGGAGCAGGCAGCAGGACGCCATCTTCCTGTTGGAAGTCAACCGCCAAGGAGTTGCAAGGCAATCTCCTCCTCTGAAAAACAGCCGGGTTCCAATTCACCTGCTAATATCCCATACATGACCTTGGGAGCTGGAAGGCCTGCTGCCTTCTGGCAGGGATAGGGATGGGATGGGAAGGGGATGGGGATAGCGATGGGCGTGAGAATGGGATGGAGGTGAGGATGGGATGGAGATGAGAATGGGCACAGACATAGTGACGGATGGGATGAGCTGCCTGCACTGGGAGCTGCAGGGCTCTGCCAGTGATAGACTGAGGTTGACCAAGTTTTCCCCTGCATGGCTCTTGGGAATGAAGGAGAAGCAGGGCTGTGGGCCTGGGACAACACAGCCTTATTGCTGTGGCTGCTCCGCTGCCCTGGAGTACATGCCTTTAATTTTAAACACATGAGTAATCCCATTAACTTAAGTGCTTTATTGGAGCGTGGCTAAGCTGCCCAAGAATCGGAGATAGCACTCACTCACTCTGAGATGGAGTGAGAGCTGTTGTAGAGATAGGCCAGATAAAAGATGACAAATTCCCCTAGTTCTAGGTCAAATATAAATCTGAACCAAGCTTGTGCCAGCATTGCTAAAAAGGCAGTTTGCTTTGGAGATCCCGGTCTAACAGCTAAAGAAAAGGCTCAGTGCAGTAGCTGTCCGTAGAGGTGAATTGTGAATTTTTATGCCTGCTGTCCTCAAAGAATGTGCTGAGAAGAGAAAAGCAAAAGAAACCCAAATGAGTGCTGTCCTGCTGTAACATTCTCCTTTCAAAAATCCATGCTACTGTCATGAATTTATCGCACAGTGTGAACAGAAGGGCACCCTTCAGGGAGCTCTGGGCAATATTTTCCCATTGTGCCTGGCAGCTCATAGCAGGTCCCACGTGTTCATTTTGTCTTTAGAGGGGATTGCGGGGAGATTGCTCACCCTGGGGCCTTACTGTGGCCACAGAGACCATCTCATGTTGGGGAAGGGAGGTGATGGGCACACTGCTGGCAGCTGCTGTGACATCTCTGTCCCCAGCTGCTGGTGGCACAGGCAAGTGTGGCACGCCTGGAGCAGCGCCCTGCTGAGCGCGCCGTCATCAGCCGACAGGAAGCCCGCATCCGTGACTTGGAGAGCCAGCTGGACTTCCAGGCTGTGCAGATGAAGCGCTTTGAGGTATGGCTGTGTTTCACCATGCAGGGTGTGCACGGGGCTCCGGGTAAGAGGTTGGTGCAGGGTGCTTGGCACCTGGGGAGACTGCTCTCTTGGTGAGTTTCCTAACTTCTCATCCCATCTTGCTGCCTCCCCAGGTGCT